>CAUYLG010069575.1:0-59320 GCA_963573385.1 Cacajao melanocephalus | reverse complement strand
CCAGGATGGTCTTGATCTCTTGACCTTATGATATGCCCACCTCGGCCTCCCAAAGCATGTAGTCCTTTTATTCTGGCTCCTTTCCATCTTTGATGTCTCATCTTTACTGCTGTCATTTAAAAGATCTTTCCTGAACTGGTTGCCCCTTTACTCTTGACCCATTACTACTTGTTTTCTTCTTACCTCTTATCACAGGTATTATTATTTTTTCTTTTCTATTTTCTTTATAATCATGCATACTTTAAATTTGGTAATAAAATATACTTGCCTGTTTCACTTGCTAATCCAAAACATAGTGCTGAAATATAAGAGATTCTTAATAAATATCAGGTGAATAAAACAGTCAAATGTAACATATTATTTTAAAAATGTTTTTAAACTTTTATAAAATTAAGTAGTAAAACACGGCAGATTGTAGAAAACAGAGTTAATTGTCCAACACCTCCTACTCCTCATTCCTTTTCTCAGAAACCAGAACTCTTAGGCCTCTGAGTCCTTCCGACTTTTGATTCTAGTTCTCTAAATTCTATGTATTCTGTAGTTATTATTTCATGTATCAGCATTAGATATTGACCACTTCCTACTGGGGTGAATAAGGATCTTCTCATGAACTCATATCTCTTCAATCTTCATTTGCTAACTTCTTTCATTGCCAGCTCATTGCAACTTTCACTTTATTTAGTGGACACACAAATTTCATCTTCAAAACAACTTCTAGTAAGAATAGGCTGACTCTTCTGACCATTCCATTTTTAACACTTATTTTCAACATTTATGTTTTCACTATTTTGTTCAACTTTCCTCTTTTAACCTCCAAACTCTTTGACCTCCAAACTGTTCACTGTACTTTTAAATTCAGAAAAGAAACATTCAAAAAGAAAAATAATATTTAATTTTTAGTTTATAACCATTGTGGAAGACAGTGTGGTACTTCCTCAAGGACCTAGAAACAGAAATTCCATTTGACCCAGCAATCTCGTTACTGGGTATATACCCAAAGGATTATAAATCATTCTATTATAAAGACATATGCACACGTATGTTCATAGCGGCACTGTTTACAGTAGCAAAGACCTGGAACCAACCCAAATGCCCATCGATGATAGACTGGACAAGGAAAATGTGGCACATATACACCATGGAATAATATGTAGCCATAAAAAAACGATGAGTTCGTGTCCTTTGTAGGAACATGGATGAATCTGGAAACCGTCATTCTCAGCAAACTGACACAAGAACAGAAAATCAAACACCGTATGTTCTCACTTATAGACGAGTGTTGAACAATGAGAACACATGAACACAGGGAGGGGAGCATCACACACTGGGGTCTGTTGGAGGGGGCCAAGGGAGGGACAGCGGGGGAGTGGAGAGGTTGGGGAGAGATAACATGGGGAGAAATGCCAGATGTAGATGACAGGAGGATGGAGGCAGCAAATCACATTGCCATGTGTGTACCTATGCAACAATCCTACATGATCTGTACATGTATCCCAGAACCTGAAGTACAATTAAAAATAAATAAATAAATTCAAAAAGAAAAATAATATTTAATTTTTAGTTTATAATTGTATATGCTAATAAAAGTTTAATGCTAAATGATATTGGCTATATTAATATTAAAATTAAATATTTAATGTGCTGATGATATGGTAGATTATAATTCCTTCTCTAAGATCCCAATTTTACAACCCAGAGGCCAGTAAAAATATATTATCATGATAAAAAGTGCAATATTTTTGTTATTCTCTCTTTCTGTCTCTGCCTCTTTTTTTGTCCTCTCTCTCACACACGTGTGTGTGTGCACATACACATACACACACCCACACACACATTCACCTTCTTATCCACTCACCTCTTCTTCCAAATTATACCATGGTTTAGTTGACTTTCTATTTTTGATGTTGCCTTCTTACATAATTTTTTTTGTCTTTTCTGCTCGAGTAATGATTGCTGTCATTGTATTGATCGATTGATTGATTACATGCTATCTCTTTCTTATATCATTATTTTCACCTAAAGTGTGAATTATACTAAAAGGCCTATAATTGCCTTTTTTGCCTTTTCTTTTTACCTCTTTCAAAGACCCTCAACCTCCTCTTCTTTTTTATTGTGGTTGCTTTTCATTTCATCTCCTCTTCTGGCTACCTCAAACTCATGTCGCTTCTCTTGTGGATTGGTCATTGTATTCCATATTCTGTGTCTTCTTTTTTAAATTTTTGGTACTTTAATATTTTCTGGATTAAATACATTATCAAATGAGCTCTAAAAAGTGGATATGTTGAGTATAACCACAGAGACAGAGAGACAAAGAGAGATGTATATGTGTGTATGTCGTGTGTATGTGTGTGTGTGTGTGTGTTGTCAGTGGGTGTATATGTATATATATATGGGGGGGAGGAGAGAGGGAAAGAGCTATTAGTCACTAACAGATATCAGAGTAGAAGCTGAAAAACACAAGAAGAATCTAATGAGTGATTGAAGATGAAGATTTCTAGAGAGAAAAATAATTATAACGAATGTGGTATTCATGAAAAAATGAGAGAAGCAGAAGTAGAGAACATTGAGTCATACTAATGACGCTTGACTGTGGCTAGTCATTTTAACTTAGTTTCACAGAAAGGAGTGAGCTGTGATGAAAATTGTGCATGTGGCACTGGTAAGAGTTATTCGTAGTTCTCTGTTGCATCCTGCAAAAAATCATATTATACCTTAGATACTGTCAATCCTAGTTAATCCTTTTATTTCAATTATTTCTGGCTTTGTTCTGAGTTCTCGGTTTCCTTATAGCTAATGCCATAGAATGATACCCTCATTATTTGAGTTACACTTAATGAATATTGCTCTTCACAATCAAAATAAATTTCACTCGTCTAGGTGGAGAGTGCGAGAAAGTAAAAGACAAACATTTAAATTTCTATCATGTTTTTAATTGGACATGTAAAGAGCTTGGACTTTGCCACTCCTATCCTCACAAGAAAAATAATGGACAAACTAAAAATTGACTTCTTTTCTTACATCCATCAGATAATTAAAGTCACAGGGCAACTGCTTATCCCAAACGTGAAGAAACAGACAGGCAGATAATAAGAATAACAGCTTACCTCAGTAGAAGCCTAGGAACAGAAGCCCACAGCTAGACAGTAACTTAGGGAGACTTAAGCTGTAATTGACAAATGGATGGAGGGTCAATGTAGAATAATTTGAGAGTAAAATACTCCAAGGGGGCCCAGACTCAGGGGAACTTCTACATTTTCCAGAGTTTTACCCCTAAGGAGCCCTCCTGCTTCTCACCTTAAAGATGGAAGATAAACATCGTCCTGATTTCAGCACAGAGAGGGGAAATATATTTTTAGATATGCTCGGAGTTCTCTGTTATCCTTTACAGGCGCCTGCCCTCAAGTGAAACTAATTCACTGGAGCCTAACTCTACTGGGCTTTACCAAAGCCTCTCCAACGTGGAGAAAAAGAAATGTTAATCTCCAGCTCCCTCTGCCCTGTCACATGGAGGAAGAGAAATGGCCAACTCAGCCTCACTAAAAGACTAAGACCTAATCATAGAATTAATGAAGGCTTTTCCTCTGCCAACACCTTGCCACCACATTCGTAATGTTCCTTATAATTACGAGCTATTACAGTTAAAACACCTGCAAGCCTCAGACTCTATTTAGGGAGTCTCTAGGAAAACCCCAAACAACAGGGGAGACAACAGCAAGCATACTAGAGGAAATTTGAGCCTCTGAAGCTAAAGCTACAGCAGAATGCAAACAAAGCTGAACTCTTAGCCACATAAATATAAGATTACAGGCCAACATACCTCACTTCTTTCACCTCATACATCATGTTCAACCTTCAACAAAAGAACGTAAGGCATTCTCTTTTGTGTAGTCAAAATAAGAAGGTGATCAAAGTATGATTTCACCCATCAAATGCTTTGTTTCCATATGAATATACTTTCATAATTATATTTCACAATATTTAGAGACAAGAAGAAAAACGAGAAAACGGTAACAAATCTCACAGGGAATACAGTTGGCAGACGGTTCATTAAACCCATAGTGAATGAGTTTCAATTTTGTTTAGAGTTCAGTATTAAAGGCTAGTTGATAAACTACAATGAGAGCAGACCCTTGTGCAAGTAAAGTGTAACTGAAGTTTAAGTTATACCAGGGTCTCTCTCTCCCTGTCGCTCAGGCTGGAATGCAATGATGAAATCACAGTTCTCTGCAGACATGACCTCCTGGGCTCAAGTGATCCTCCCACCTTGGCCTCCTGAAGTGCTAGGATTAAAGTGTGAGTCATCACACCCAGCCAATCATCACAGTGGACATCCACAACAAAGCCCAACGTCCCTGATGCTAGGGAGCAGTGCCATGGGATATGGGCAAGGGTTTGGAGAAAAGCTTACAGTTAGGCAGAGAGTAGTCCTGCCACAATCTACATTCTCAAATTGTATGTCAAAATCTTGGTTTTATATGTGTTTGAAAGTTCAGCAGTTGAGGCCAATAGCTCACACACGTGATCTGATAAGGTGTGATGTAACATTTTCATGGAAAGAGAGATTACAACTATGTTTTTTAATCACATCAAGTCACGTGGTCTCTCATTTAGCAAACTCCCTAACAATTTGGAATCACTTCAGTGCTACATGACACATGCTAAAAGACTTGTAATCTAAATTTGACAATGAAATACATTATTAAATATAATAAAGTGTTATTAGCAAATTCCAAGAAAATCTAAAAGTTTGAAATCATTAGTCTAAGGCATACTGAGAGGAATGGCTAAAGTTGAAACTAAAGATAGAGGATTAATCCAGGTTGTCGAAGAATCTACCCTGTTAAATATGAATTTTATTCTATAGTTAAGTGCATGTGGTTTTTAAAAAATATTTTTTAAATACGCATTTTATATGCTAACTCTGTAGTGTCAAAAAGAACAATTATGACTCAGTTGGCACATATCTATTATATATTTCTTTTTACATGCTGAATTTATATTTTTCTATAGATATAAAATCTTCCAATTTTTTTTTTCTCAGTAATCTATGGGATGTGAGAAAGAAAGAAACTAGCATTGTTAAGCTCACAAATAAGCTTCTAGGGATATTTGCAATATGCTTTCCATATTTTTCACTTTAAAACAATATCCTAGTTAAGAATTAAAGGGGATATGACTTATTCCCTGCAAAATAACCTACATATTCTTTAATATAAAATATAAAGATAAATGTTCTTATTCTAACTAAAGTTTTTGTAAATACAACATTGACAAAGAATAGCAAACTGTAAAGTGCTAATATAAATTTAAACACATGCACACACATTACCACTCCCTACATACCTTGGCACTCTAGATGTATGGTCTTCAAATTTCAACTTTATTGCTTTTATTTTATTAACAATTAAAATATATTAATAGTAGCCTTACTAATCATAACATTAGAAATTATATGGTTTGAACATAAAATAATTTCATGGATTCCTACAAATAGATCAAAGAGATGCAGACATCACTGACAAAGAAGGATCAGTACATTATTTTATTGGCAGTCAGACAAGCACCAACTAACTTCCCTTTCTCATCTGCAAATGTAAGGCTCCTAAAAGTTTGTGGCAGAAAGAATAGTTATACAATTTCCTGTATGGTAGTGGAAGACAGAAAGAGAATGAAAGGTCTCTTTTCTTTTGATTCACTTCTTGGAACCAATCACTATAATAAAAAAAACTAGAGTAAGTAATTTATTTTTTTTTCCTTTTTAAAAAACTTACACATATACAAAATCCTAAAAGCAAGAGCTTGAAATATGCAAGAACAGTGACCATTAGAACCTCTTTTTTTTTTTTTTTTTTTTTTTTTACTTTTTGATTTATATTTTACTGAGATGGCAGAGTTCTAAATACTTTCTATAACTCTTCTGTGTACTAATAGAATTTTCTATTCTATTTTCAGTGATGATAATGTTTTCTTTCAAATATTTAACATTTATTTTGTTCTTACTAAAAATCCTCAGTCTATTTAGCATTATGTCTATTTTGTTTATGAGAATGAGCTTTGACTTGTTCAAAGCATTATAGTCAGGGTTGGAATAAGATTTTGTAATGCTGAAGTTTGTGATATATAATGCCCTCACATTAACGTCTTATTCTGTACTGTTGTCAATTTACAGAATATCCATTTAGAATTAATTCTGCTTTTCACAGTCTTTCAATGCTGAAAATAGAAAAACAATTCATTATTTTTACTCCGTTAAAATTTGACCCTGAAAACATTTGCATTCACAAAAATATTTTTAAAATATATCTTTATTTTTTATTTCATTATGTAACGATATAATTTATGATGATAAAGAAAATGAAGATAATTGAAAACATAACTGTAGAATCTAAATGAATAATCTCTGTGGTTCAAGTTTGCAATCGAATGGACGGATGAATAAGTAGATATAGATAGAATTTGATGAAGTAGGGATTTAGTGTTTTGTGCTTAAACGAGTGAATGTTGGGAAACAAATGGGGGACAGGCAGAAAAAGAAATACCAGAATCTGTCCAAAAATGTTATGGAATTCTACGTAAGACATTGTAGTGGCTTGTCTAGAAAAGTGGCTCTGGAGGTAAAAATAATTATAGATTTCTTTAATATGTATATTAAAGTGTGAAATGACAGGACTTACTGAATGATTAGGTGAGTGAGAGAAAGAGGGAGATGTCAAGGAGTATTCAAAAATTTTAACATAAAGCACACAATAAATGACTGGAAGGCTAAGTGACATGAAGGGCATAAGTAGCATAGCATGTTTGTTGAGAGATACATTTATTTTTGAGCATTTTATGCCTTCATGACAAAAGTTGGAATGTCTTCTGTGTACATACATATGCCTATATGTTTAATTGTTTTAAAGATAGTTCTAGAATAGAATAAAAAGGACAGAGTTAGAAATTTAACTTGAAACTATTGGAGTGCATGAGTTTACGGAGGGTAAGTGTGTTGAATGATAAGAATTTGGGAAAAACAGACAAACAACAACTATGAAAACTTAGGGATCAGGTATAGCAAGAAGAATCTGCACAGTTAATTGGGAGATGAAGTGTTAAAATAAGTAGAGCATGGAACATAAAATCTAAATAAAGTTTGTGTTCTAAAATAAAGGGGAAGTTAACAGTGTTAAATGATTCTTAAAATATATGCAAGGTAAGGATTAAAAATGCCATATTTTATTTACGGACTTTTAAGAACTTGCCATGGAAAGATTTATTGGAGTGCTGGGTTAAATTTCAGTTCTTAGTCTGCAAAGAAATGAATGGGAAATGATGTAATGTGAATGAATAAAGATGCTTATTTTTAAATGAGACATAAAAGCAGCTGGAGTGTGATATTTCATTAACTTGTGTGCATTGTGTGTGTGTGTGTGAGAGTGTGTGTGTGTGTGTGTGTGTATGCTTAATGCTTCTTTGCTTTACAATATGGGGCACATTAAAAGTGATAAGAACTAAGAAACAAAAGACTGAGAAAGCACGAATAATCAATGAAATAAGATTCCTGAGAAACTCAGAGGAAATACAAATCAGCTCCATGTCAGTCAAGATATTTTCTTCCCCAGATTTCCACACTGCAGAATTTTTCAATCTTTTAATGTGTGTTTTGAAACACCAAGAAGAGGAAAGCACTGAGGTCATATCCGAGTCAGAATTTCCTTTCTAAAAGCCATTCTCCCCATTTCCCTCCCGCCCAACAAT
This sequence comes from Cacajao melanocephalus, assembly GCA_963573385.1. Taxonomy (NCBI): domain Eukaryota; kingdom Metazoa; phylum Chordata; class Mammalia; order Primates; family Pitheciidae; genus Cacajao; species Cacajao melanocephalus. The sequence goes on along the minus strand of CAUYLG010069575.1, from coordinate 51,583 downwards.
ACTGTTAAACCAACATACAATAAGAAACGGAAGGCTTATTTTGCCAAATAGCAGTAGTACATTGGCTGTGTTTTCCTAAGAAAACCTACAGTATGTTTTCATTTTCAGGTTTATACTTAGCTTGGAAATATGTATCTTCCGTCAAGGAAATTGATAATTGAATAAAAAGTCGACGCTAATATTCCCATCACATAAGGACACAAAGTGCTCATTGAGTCAAATGGCAGCATGGTCTGCTTAATTTAGATTGATTTCTCTCCTTTTCTCATAGCAATTATAATAAGAAATGTTTGAATAAGAATAATACCATATGATTCTATTGTAGTATAGGCAACATTCTCCACATTAGTTATTTATTACAGAACACATTTTACATATTACAGAACTGCATTTCACCTAAGTCATGGCATATACATTCTCATTCAAAATGGAACAAAATATACAATATATTCTCTTGAAAACTGTACAGAATAGGAAGGATATTTTAGCACTATGGATACCTTAGTCACTGTAGAAACCAGGATAAACAAGTGATTTGTTTTTCTCACTCTTGCGGACAACAAAAGTAAGAAGAGTCAGGCACAGTGGCTCACGCCTGTAATCCCAGCATTTTGGGAGGCTAAGGCAGGCAGATCACCTGAAGTCAGGAGTTCAAGACCAGCCTGGCCAACATGGTGAATACCCGTCTTTACTAAAAATACAAAGACTAGCCAGTCATGGTGGTGGGCACCTGTAATCCCAAATACTTAGGAGAGTGAGGTAGGAGAATCACTTGAACAGGGAGGCGGAGGTTGCAGTGAGCCTAGATTGCACCACGGCACCTGAGCATGGGCGACAAAGTTAAACTCCATCTCAAAAAAAAGTAGAAATGCTATTTTCAAGACTCAAGAAAGGTACTGAAAAATTGGTAGAAAGTATTGGGCCTATAAAATGTAGATATCTAAAAACATTATTTTCTTATTGGGTGCTCTAATTTTACTTCTGTTAATCTCTACCAGTGATGATTGAAAATGATTCACTAGGGTGAATCTTTTTTTCCCCTAATGCACATATGTTTAATGTGATATTATCAGCATGCATAACAAGCCTATGTACAGTGGATGAGTCTGTGAGAGCTGATTCCCATTGCGATAAGCATTTTGAAGTTAGCTCAATGTGAGTTTTCTTTGTTCTCTTTGATAGAATTATAAACTAAAGGGTTACATAAGATTATCATTCCTAACAGTCTATATCCCAGGCAAATTGAATGATGTATTCAAGAATTCTAACCATGCACACAAAATGTCAAAAAGAAGAGATACTAGAATAAATGTGAAACAACTATTTTAGGAGAATAAATGGTTCATCACTATTCTTTATAACAAGCTCACCGAATCCTGTGCTTCTGAAACAGCTATTTTGTGAGCATATGTATTTTTTTAATAAGAAAAACATACCCCATAGCAATAATAGCCAAAAAGTGCAGCATAAAATAGAAAACAGACACCACTCTTTCTCCTGTTGAACAAGATTACACAGTATGCAAGTTGGTAAAATGCATAAGGGAACTCAAGAGAAATACAGTAATAATTTAACTTGTGTTATGAATCTCTGCATGCAGATTTCCTATGAATGCATTAGTTGTATCTGGTGTATTAAAAAGATAAGGGCTTCCATAATGCTTTCCTTTGTTTAGCACAGAATGTGGGCTTTGCCTGGCATGAAAAGGTTCTCATACTGAGTGCCTATGCACCAAGTAAGACAAATCACATTTACAACAGAGTGCCTTTCTTTTCCATAAAGTTCATATTCTTCCACCAGTTCAAAGGTAAGAATTTAGATAATGTTGACTAAAATAGGCAATGGAAATAGAAAATGTGGATAAAGAACAAAACAGATAATTAACAATAATTCATATGGTAAATAAGGATAATGTCTTCAGCATCTTCAAGGAGTAGACTTCTTAGAAATCAACTTGATGAGGAAAAAAATCATTTATCTCAGGGTAGAATTTTATATATACAAAAAAGGTCATATGGTGCATAGGCATAGGCTACTTCTGGGTGTCAAAGCATCTATACAAGCTTTCTCTATTATCTTTTGTTGCACTATGGATGGGCATGATCCAGAGAGCCTTGTTCTCCTGTAAAGAGTTTCAGGATGCTTTTCTCATGAGGGCTTAATCTATATATGCAATTCCCCATGAAGATAAACTACACAAACACAGTATGAACTAGTTTTCCTTTCATCTATCCAGTAAATCTACTGTGATGATAAGAACTGATCCATGTGTTTGTGGGTTATAAGTAATTACAAGTGACCTAATCAAAACTAAGAATACCTAATGAAGATTAAGATGTCACCCACGCTGAAAAAGTAAGTACCAAGTCAGGAAAAAATTAATAATTTATTATTGAACCTTAGTTGACTTTTTATTTCTTTATTATAGGTGAATAAGGATTTTGAGGGTGGGGTGAATGTTGATATACACCACCTTTTTTCAGTGCTCTGGAATAAGTTAAAATTCTATTAGAACACCAAGGCAATGGTAATATAAATTTAGCAGACTCTATCAATATTTACAAGTCTAATAATTTAGCTAACACCTTTGATTATGATATGGAATGTCTTATACTCTTTCTCTTTTGATAACCTTAAATTATAATCCAAATTATTTTGAGATTCTACTATATTCTAGACACTCTACTAGGTGAGTAAATCTCAATCCATTTTTAGTAGTCAGGAATGTTTAAAGTAAAAAAATTGTTATCACCTACAAATACTTACAAATAAAAAAAGTAAATGGGATGAAGCACGAACAGTAGAGTATTTGGAATTTGAAATTCATCATCAAAGGGGCATTTATAACATCTATATTACAGAGTGAACATGTGAATAAATAAGATAGTAAAAATAGTGTAGCATTTATATGTAGCAAATAACTTTTTTTTCTTTATTTTTTCCTGTTTATATTTTAGTGATTCATGTAAAAGTAAGTTCAATGGAAGCTGAGTTCTTCAAGTAAACTGTTTTTTTAGGAAATGACTCTGGATTGAGACTTTTAAAAGTTTATAGACTGCTAATAACCTAGGCATCTGTTGAACGTAGTTATTAATGTGAGTGAAAATGGGAATAAGTATAATTTAATAAAACAGAATGACAAAAAGGCATAATGGACAATAAAGGCAAATGGGTTAGCTCATCACTGATTTTGTGGCATAACAAATAGATATACGGACACATAAAGAATCACAGTGTTTTCCAAATCAGATTTAAACTTCCAGTAAAAAATGAAACTGCCTTTCTAGCTTGTAGTGATTTGTAGTTTCTATATGGAATTCAAATTATTTATTTTGAATTCATAAATTTGTGTCTCCATACCTAAGGTGCAAGAAAAATGCAAAACCATTATTTAGAAGATAGTATGAATAAATAAAGTAAAAACACTTTCAAGGGCATTTAAATAAGTAGATGACATTTTCTTCATCAAAGTTCACAAAAATGTGGAACATAATTCTATGTCAATTCTTTAGATTATTTGAAGAAATTAAAGATAATGTAGGGGCTAGAATATAAAGTGTTATACAAGCTATTGATTTTGCAAAGGGGAAAGCAGGATTGCTGAGGCACAGTCACATGTGGGAAGATCTTCCCAGAGGCAGGCTCGAGGCAAGAGAAAACATTGTCCCTATTAATAGAAATTCATAGTTGTCACTTAAGGAGCAACATATGTACATAGAAATGTTTCTCTAGGTGAGAGAATGGTGCTGTCAGAAACATTTGTTCTATGATGATGCAGCATATTTGCATTATTGACTCATCCATGTAAAATTCAAATGAAAGACTACATTAAAGGATGTGTATTCATCGATGTGCTTCTAAGTTTAAATATTTCAGAAAATGTGTTTACTTGCATATTTGGGCATCGTATTTCTTGCATATGACACAAAATAATTCATATAAAACAAGAAATCAGTAAAAACAAGGATTGGATATAAGAACATCCTTAGAATTGTTGGAGCTGGAAACACGACAGATATTTATCTTAAGATTTTTATAACGTCCTCTTACTTAGAAATAATGTTTTAATTCAAAAGAATAACAAGGGTAATATAGAGAGTTTCCTCATATCCTTCACCTAGCTTTCATTACTGTCAAAATCTAAGCTTTGGAATGTACTTTTTTGGATTTATTCTATTTGAGCTTTACTTAGCTTCTTACTTTTGTAGGTTTATATGTTTTTCCAATTATCAAAATGTAGTAATTATGTTTTGTGCAACTATAAACTCTATTTACATTTCCCCAGTTTTCCCACTAATGTCCTTTCTTCTCTCCAGGACAAAATCCAGGATATTGCATTGCAATTACACAACATGTTTCCTTAGCTTCCTTTACTCTATGATGGTTTGTTTCTTGTTTTTTTCTCCATGACCTTTTGAAGAGTACTGGACTGGTAATTTACAGAATATTCTTCTACTTAGATACGTATAAATACCGCAGAATTGGGATGCCTTCCTATCCCGTTGTGTCAGGAGGTATGAGATATCATGGTGCAAGTCACTAAGTTCAGTCACACTCAAGGTTGAAAAAATCAAGTCTCATTTCTCAACATATGTTAAAAACACCATAGCAATCCAGTATTTGGAGGGAAATACTTTGAAGCTGTGAAACTTCTGTTTCTCTTTAAAGTTTTTGACTATGAATTTTAATATTGATCAGCCTGAAATAATTATTGCTGTAGTGCTCTCGTGGTGATTTTCTATTTAACCTGTTTTTTATATCCATGAATCAGAATGCTCCTATAGGAAAGGTTTTTACCTTCTGTTTATTAAATCCTTTGTATCAGTTTGAATTATTTGATATTTATTTTGTATAACTTATATTGGCCACAAATTATCTTAGTTTACATCTTTTGAGGTTGTCATGAATTCTCCCTTATCCTTGAAGGTTTTTTTTTTGTTTTGTTTTTTGCCTGATTTAAAATTCTGAATTGAGTTTTATTCCCTTAGCACTTGAATAGTATTGTGTCCTTTATTTCTTATCTCCCTGGTTTTTAATGATAAATCTGCAATCATTTCTATTATTTTTCTCTTGTAGGTATTGTGTCTTTTTTGTCTGTTTCATGATTTTTTTCTTTGTGTTTATTTTTCAGCAGTTTGATTATAATGTCTCTTGTCATATATTTCTTTGGTCTCACCCAATTTGAGGTTTACTTAGCTTGATTTTTTAAAAAATTATATAGGTTTGTGTATTCTTATAAGTTTTTAGATATTTTCAGCCATTATTTCTTTATATACTTTTTCTGCCTCATTCTTCTCCTTTTCTTCTAGGATTTCAGTAACACATATGTTTGTTATAATCCCACACACCCCTGAGGCTTTGTTGACTGTTTTTATCCTATTTTCTCTTTGTTGTTTAGATTTGGTATATTAAGACTTCTTCCATATGAGAGAGATGGGAGATAGATCTGGAAGGATTTCTGCAGTGCCAGTGCCTCCTACGTGAGTCAACACCACATGGGAATGGTTTCTAAGGATTCTACCTGATCTTCCATGTGAGCATCTGGCGGGGTTCCAGGAGAAACAGCCTACAGGTGCAAGACTAAGAAATTCCTTTTTGTCTCTGGTCAGCTGGAGCTCATACTCTCATGCTAGCTCATACTCAGCCTTTTGCAACTCATTTATATTTTCCAGTTGAATCTACTAACCAGATGTTATGACATTGAAAGGTGTTTATCCAAGATAATCAAAGGCCCAGATTCTATCTCTCTCCTCATGAACATACATTTTATCAGATTTTAGGTAAGTTGCTTGACCTTCAGTTCTCTGATAGTTTCACTACAAGTCATTAATTTGTAGTTGTATACATTTTTTATCTTGTTCTAAAGATGGGAGCAACACTCCAGCTCTTTCCAAATCTGATTTGAAAGCTGAAAAGTGGTTCTATTGGAGGCATTTATACCAGAGCAATTCCACCTTAAACAGGAGCTGGGTAAAATGAGGCTGAAACCAACTGGGCTGCATTCTCAGATGGTTAAGGCATTCCAAGTCACAGGATGAGATAGGAGGTCAGCACAAAATACAGGTCATAAAGAACTTGCTGATAAAACAGGTTGCAGCAAAGCAGCCAGTCAAAAACCCACCAAAACCAAAATGGCCATGAGAGTGACCTCTGGTCATCCTCACTGCTATACTCCCACCAGCACCATGACAGTTTACAAATGCCATAGCAATGTCAGGAAATTACCCTAGATGGTCTAAAAAGGAAAAGTATGAATAATCCACCCCTTGTTAAGCATGTCATCAAAAAATAACCATGAAAATGGGCAACCAGCAGCCCTTGGGGCTGCTCCGTCTATGGAGTAGCCATTCTTTTATTCCTTTACTTTCTAAATAAACTTGCTTTCACTTTGCACTGCAGACTTAACCCTGAATTTTTTCTTGTGTGAGATCCAAGAACCGTCTCTTGGGGTCTGGATAGGGACCTCCTTCTGGTAATAGTTCTACTTTCAGATCAGCACTTTAAAAGGCTACAAGGAGGGATATCCCTAACCTTAGAAGAAGATAAAAATGCTATATGAACTACAGCAGAGGATTATAAAGTGAAAATATAAAAAAATATGTAATCTATCAGCTATCTCTTCCCAAAGACATCACCTTAATACTTAGCAAGTTAAATAAAATAATCAAAAGAGTCATTCTTTTTGTTTTACATAAAATCCTAACATTTAAATGACCAACCTGAAGAAAATTTGATGGGAAATTCTATTAAATTGGTATAGGCAAAATAATAGTGTATTGTATTCAATTTTTTTTTCCACCTAGAGCAAACATTTTTGATAGATTGATCAAAACAGTGGGATGGAAATTGATAGGACTTTTTTCACCAATTGTAAAAGGTAAAATGCACATTAAGGTAACTGCATAATTTCTGTATGAATAATATTATTATACACATACAAAATTGAACAGAGTTCTTCAATTGGATGAATTAGAATTAATTATACCACATCTTATTTAATTGTAATTTAGCATTTCAGCATGCTTTATAACATGTTGTTCCTTAAATCTGATGAAATATAAACGAGTAGATGAAACACTGATTTAGTTAACTTAACCAATGTATCTCCCAAAGCAACTGTCGAGTTGTTTTCACTCTTTATCAAACACATTTTTCCTCAAATACAATATTGCAATTACAGACCATGCATGAAAATGTCTGTGCATTGTACTAGTGCCAATGAGTAATCTCCTGTTTGGGGCTATAAACATTTCAGTTCAGCTGTTCAATGCATGTTTACATAAGCTCACATCTTCCCACTCAACAAAATTTCTAAAAGAGCACAGCTCAGTGAAAAATTGAAGAGGGAATGATGAGTAGAAAACAAGTCTATTCTTAACAAGCTATAATCAAATCATTACATGAAGTTCTATTCTTTATTCTGCATTTGGTATGATAGTCCTTCAAGTGAAAGAAAAAGAATAGGGGAAAAAAGTTGAAATATAATGTTACAATTCAAATTGAAATTCTATGTATCTTAAAAAATAGATGCTGAGTCACAAAAAAGGAAAGCTATTAGCAACATTTTCATATGGCTCTGTAAGATGTTTTGTTTCCATTTATGAGTTACATAGGGATTACTGCCAGCTAATATTTGTTAGGTGCCATACCTTGAAAATCACCATAGTTTATTCAATAGGTAACATGTTACATGGATTTCTAAATCCAGTATTCAAGAACACAAATGTTAAGTTGGATATTAAAAACAAGCACTGTCAAGAAAAGAATAGACAACTTCCACCAAGTCACTTATTTTGATGAATTAAATTTGAGCTCTTTTGGTCACCAAATTCTGCTTTTGTGTATTTACTAGAAATGATTGGATGTTGAAAGGATATGGGGCAGCATGTGACATAGGAAGGAAAGAGGCTTTTGATCAATGATTAGAAACTGCCACACTACAGGATAGGAGGTGACAGGAGTTGGGTTGAATATTTAAAGATGACCATATGTTCTGTTGGCAGAAAACCTAGTTTATAGCTGTTGTCTTAAATACCCATTTTGAATTTTTCAGGTTTTTCTTTAATAACAAGATACTCTTTCTTTTATTCCTTAACGCTTTCCATATTCAAAATAATGTACACTCCCTTTCCATGAACAAAATGAAAACGTATTATATTTCAATTTCTTAAGATTTAAGATGAATAGTTAATATGAATAAAATGTTTGTCTACATTCACAACCATGATGGAAGCTGTACGGCCTTGACCACAGGAAAACCGGAAGACATAAATCTATTGAGGAAATGGCAATAGTTATTTTAAGAAGATTGTCTCCAAGGAAGAGGAATTATCACAGTGCATACAAGAATTATTTGCATATCACTTTTTGAAGTCTGCCTTCCCATTTAGGTAAAATGACTTCTGTTTTAAAGTGATTTTACTCATATTCTGAAGTTTTTTTTTGTACATACGCATAGTGGAAAAATAGATGTCAGAATGTTCTCTCCTTAAGCTAAAATTTAATTTGTTTTTATATCTTTGTTTTGATTGTAATTGTTTTTTCTCCTTTTACTGCCAGTTATTTATCAGATTTAAAAATATTTGACTGCTGTAAAAACTATGCTATAAATCGATCTGCATGCTACAATGTTAGTATATATATACATGTGTGTGTATGTGTATATATATATATATATATGTAAATGTGTCTTCTATATTTTGGTTGTATTTAGTTCAATATCTGTCAAAAAATATTTAGTAAAATATTCTATGATTAAAACAGCAACAACAGCTTTTGAAGCTTTTAGTAAATTGCTGTTATTGAAAACAAATATTTCAAAAGGAAGCGACTTACAATTTTCCTTAAAGAAGCAAAAAAGAACCTGAAAACGTTAAATAGGGCAAACCGAAACACTGCATGGTTTAATTTTGAAATTTGAATCTCTCTCTCTCTCTTTTTTTTTTTTTTTTTGTTTTCATGGAGTCTTAGCTCTGACGCCCAGGCTAGAGTTCAGTGGCGCTATCTCGGCTCACTGCAATCTCTGCCTCCCAGATTCAAACGATTCTCCCTGCCTCAGCCTCCCGAGTAGCTGGAATAACAGGCGCCTGCCACCATGCCTGGTTAATTTTTGTACTTTTTAGTAGAGACAGGGTTTTGCCATGTTGGCGAGGCTGGTCATGAACTCTTCACTTCAGGTAATCCACCTGCCTTGGCCTCTCAAAGTGTTAGGATTACAGGCGTGAGCCACCGCATCTGACCTGAAGTTTGAATATCTTAACTTGTTAAAAGAGTACTTTTATAGAAGACGAATCTTTAAATTGGGTCAATGAATATTCTTGAACCAAAATAGAATAAATCTGACAAGGGTTTTCGCTTTCAAGTCTACAAAGTCTGGAAAAATATTGTTAATAATCATAAGTAAAGGAAGCCTATAAAACAAGTTGCATTTCATAAAATGTTTATCAAAAACGATACTGAAAATGAAAGAAAAAATGAACCATCTGTGAAAATGCTAGAGCTTAAGTATTTACACATTAAAATGCAAAAAGAAAGCTTTAAGAAAATACTTCATTAGTAGAATTTGTTTTCAGTTAAACATTTTAAGATAAATTACTTTTTCAATAAAAAATATGGTTTAAATAAAAGAGTATCTCAGTTTCAAATTTTGCAATAATAAAACATAATTTTGAAGAAGTTACTGGAACTTCTATGAAAATAAAGTAATATGATCACATTGAAAGTAAATGTATAAAAATGTAATTAAAACATTAGAGACAATTAGAAGCTGAGAAACTGATGCATATAATAATACGTAGAATACTTTCTCTGTTCATTTTATTTGCAATTTCTTGCTCACAAAATAGGAATATATTTTAAAAAATCTTATTTCACTATACTGCTGTTATATTTTGGTTTTAGAAACAATTTTATTTTTGAAAATATAGTAATATAGATATTTACTACAACCTCCAATGTAATAATGATGGTAAAAATAAAATGTTTCAACATTAAATCATTTTGTTTAACTTTGTTTTCCCATTCACTTTGTTTAGATGATAAGCTATGTAATCAATCATATATCAGTTAAACTTCCTTTAGACCTTTTCTTTCACCATCAAGATTGGAATGGAAAGAAAAATTGCGGGAGTTCGCCATGTTTCTATTTTAATTGCCTGAGTCATCTGGGAAGTTCCTGCTCATTCTGAATGCTTTGTGGAAAGCATACTTGAGTAACAGAAGTTAATGGTCATAAATGAGAATCACCATGATGTAGATGGAAAACGCTGTAATGAACCTACTCCATCACACCATGGCTGCTTTCGTATTGCATTGGTTGGAGGATGCAGTCCCCTTACTCATTTCAAAGTAAGGGCTGGACAGTGGACTTTTCTGCAAGTTAAGGACCAAAATATGTTCAGACGGTACTATGTAGTGTGAATTGAAAAACAAGAGTAACTGCAAGTCGGGAAAGAGAGAAATAATCAGAAAATGTTCTTCTTTTTATAATAAAATGTTATTGAGCACCCATTGTGTGCCAGGTAGTACATAAAAGTTGTCAAGTAATTACAGTCTCTATTACATTGACTATACCGTGGATATTGAAATGATAGTAAGATATTCATAAGTAAACAAGAATTTGTGATAGCTCATTTGTGACAATCAAAGAAGTGTGGGTAATAAAAAAAGTATTTATGAACACTGTAATCTTATTACTATGGGATTTATTTAAAAACAAAAGAAAATAAAAACTTTTCATAGAAAAATCAAAGTCAGAAACTGGATTCTCAATAACCCAGGTTTTAAGTTATAATGATACATTTTCTGCTAGGGTTGGCTACAGATCTGAGATCTTCATGGGAGCATGAGAGACCTTCTGAAAGTCTTCAATCAGAACAGCATGCCCCTGTGTTTCTAAGGACCTGATAATCGTAAGCAATATTTTAAGGCTTCGGTCTATCACACTAGCATTGAAGAATTTACATACTTACCTCTCAGATTCTGTCTCCAAGAGGAATAACTAAGCTTTGCTATTACTGGCTAATTCCAGACATACAAATCAAGAAGGAGATTCTTGATAAATTGGTAATAGAGCAGAGTATGATCTCCATGCATAAGTGTCTTTGAGATCTTACAAAGGGAAGTAGATTTATAGACTTGCAAATGTGTGGGAGGAACAATAGAAAAATATGCTCACAGATAACAAGAAATCAAATACATTGTTCATAAGCTGCTTGGAAGAAGAGGGTTTTTCTTTGCAAAATCCTGAAGAGAGCTGAATCAGGGATAGATAATAACATGTTCATGTGAGAATATGGCTTAGAGAGCTTCATGTCCTTGTAAATGAGACATATCCTGTAAGAAAGCAGAAAATAAGCAAGGGAGTACAGCAACTGCTGAGAAGTAATGAAATATATAGAGGATATGGGCAAGAAGATTTCCAGCTAAAGCCCTCTTTCTCTGAAACTTGAGCAGGAAGTTCTGACTTAGAGCTAAGTCAGGGAAGAATCCAACAGAAGAGAGCCCATGGATCCTATTGCATCAGGTTTAAGGTATCAGAGGGAGAACGAGCCAATTCTGCAAAGGTGAATAAGTGAGCAAAGAATTTTAAGGCATGAACAAAGTTTAAACAAAAAGAATTTGCAGAAGAACCTGATTAATTCCAAAGAATGAAAGGCAGACACTCATTTTGTTACAGAAGGTAGGTCACAAGACAGCCAATCGGACCGATTTCCTTCCTGAGAGAAATCCTCAAACAACATGTGTTTATCAGTTTTTTGTTTGAACATCGTGGAATTAACTGGCCACTCTGTTGGTTAAAATTGGGATCCTGTGGAACTGAGTATGTAAGGGAAATTATTTTTAAAATGTTCAGGTTGATATGTAACAGGGAATAGATACACACAGGAGAGAGATAAAATTCCTTGTCAAGAGGCTTCATGCAGCACTCAGTTGCAATGGATAATCTACGAGGAAATCAAACATCCATATGTACTATCTACTTAAAAAATTCCCTCATGAATTCCACTTCAAGGTTGCAGGAAAATCCATCCAAAAACAAACATGTATTTGAAAAGACTTTGGAAAAATGCTTGACCATGAGATAAATCTTATATTTCCCAGATAATGCCTGGGTACTAAACAATTATCTTTAAAAAATGTAAATAAGATTGAGTAATTACAAAATCTGTTCATTGCAAGAAGGAGAAGGTCATAGTGCATGAAATAATAAAAGAATGTAAGTGTGCGTGAGAAAATGTTTTAGATTGATAACTCAAGAAAGGTCTAAGATAGAAACATTTTAGAAAAAATCTGAACAATAAGTAGAACGTAATTCTAAGAAGTATAGTAGAAGCGTGATTCTTCTGCCTAACAGGATACAGGAAGAGGCTGGGTCAAGGAATGACTTAATCTACTGATCAAGGCCAACGTGGCCGTTACCTAGAGCCCAAGGACTAAAGCCCTGTCAGAAGCTGGAGAACTGGTAGGCTCTAAGATACAGTCATACAGGCCTTGCAGGCCATGCGGTTAGTTAATTATTTGTTTTTTTGTTTGTACTATCTTTAAAGATTTTTTTTTTAAAGACTTAGGTCTTACAGTTTTACTTCAGTGTGTCCAGGTGTGTGGATTTATTATAAGTTAATTGTATTTGGCTCTCATTGGTCTTTTAAAATTAAAGAGAGACGCTAATCTTAAAGCCAGGGCAATTCTCAGCAATTACCCTCAAAAATAGCTTTTCTGCCACTGTCTCTATGCTCTTTCTCAAAAACATCTATTAATTGTTTGATGGAGTTTCTCAGTCTCCCATGCAGGGATTTATACTTGGCTTTTATTCTATTCTTTTATTGTTTCTCTCTGCTAATTTAGAGTGAATTCTTGAGTATAACTAATTGATCAATTCTCTTTGATTATCACCAGATCAGAATTTACCTAATTTAGGAAGTCTGAGTGTTCACTTTTGTTTTTTGTTCTGTGGCAATCATATCTTCCTTTACAAGGAGTTTAATTTGGTTCCTTTACCATTTTTAGTATATGTGCTGCTGAAGTGAGCACGGTTCATTTACCTTTATATCATTTCCTGATTTCTATCTTTATTTGCTTTTTTAAACACTTTATAGAAGGCTGAGGCAGGAGGATGCTTTTAAGCCAGGAGTTTGACATAGATGAGCTATGATGAGGCCTCTGAATAGCCACTGCACTCCAGCTTAGGAAACATAGTGAGACCACATCTCTTAAAAAAAAAATAGTGTCTATATATACACACACACACATATTCTGTTGTTGAATTGATCTGTAAGTTACTTTTTTAAATAAATAATGAGAGCTTTTGGAGCTTTTTTTAACCATTATTTTTCTCACTTTCTTTGAAATATTTGTCAGCTTATTACTCACTATAGATTTTGGTTTCCACATTGGTATGGGGGAGGGGCATTACTTTTTAAAATCTGTGCTCACTTCTTCCCAATCTATTATTTTATAGTTACCTGTCCCCAATCCTGGGCCCCACAACTTGGGGCTGTTGTTCAGAGGTGACTACGGAGAGATTATGCCTCAAGTCGTCTAGCCCAAGACAAAGTTTAACGGTTATCATTTTTCCTCTCACTATTGCAGGGGAGCAATACCTATAAAAGTCACAGCCATAGGGCTCAGTCTCTGTTGGTTTATAGTCTTTGTTCCTGGGTGCAGAAGGGCCAATTCCATGAGTAGTTTACAGCTGGGAGCCTGGTTTTGGTTTCCTGCAATGCATGGCCACTTATCTACCAGAAATAAAACAACACCTATTCCTCGAAGTGAAATTAAGCAGACTCAGAGTTTTAGCTATTGTTTCCTAAAAATAACTTGGAAAGTTCATCTGGTTTTTGAGTATGCCTATAGTCACAAATATAACATAATATGAATTTAAATTGTTTTATATCAGAGAGTACTTAACCCAAATTAAATTTTTGAAAAGATCACTCCTGCACCTGTGTCCAGAACAGACTGGTGATGCAGAAAGTGAAACCAACAATAAAAGTATGGGAAAAGAGAGGTAACTACAATGATGTATTTGGACATAAAGAATTAAAATAATAATATGAACCATGATAAGTGTAACTTATCTGGCAGTTTAAAGTGACAGTACTTGTTAAAATATTATTCATTATTAACAGAAATAGCAACTAAGGGAGAATCCATTAATAGCAATTAATAGAAATAGCAACATAAGGGAGAATCCATACCCCTAAAGTAATTCCTCTTAATATTGTTTATCTTTTTTTAGGCCTCAGCATAGATCACAACTCTCTCCATTTATCACCCTCCATTTGTAGAATTTCATGTTTATGTTGATTTATTTCATTTTTATATTCTCTGACTTTTTTTTGTCTTTAGGTTAATAATTAATCATACCATTGTGTCATAAGAGTCTTTTCTTATTTTCTCAAAAGCAGAATAATGTAGTCCAATTTTATTACAGAAATAAAATTTCTGCCATTAAATGGAATTCAAAATATATTCTTTCTATAAACTGATATATTGCTGAGTATAAAACAAAATTCAAAACAAAAAGGAAATGAAGCTAAAAATGAGTCTAAGAAAACTTGGTGGCCTCCTTAAATTTTCTCTGAGCTTTAAAGAGTTACTACTCATATTTATCACTATATCTCAGATATTCTGCCTGCATAAATAAAAATAAGCCATCCTGCTTTTTAAACTTATATTACCTTTAAACAATCCAAAAATGAAAGGTTAAAAGAGCTGCACTGTGACATAAATTTTTTATGAAAACAATAATTTCCTCAATTGATGTTAATACTCAGTCATTTAGACTTTTCAAGGCAATGAAGATACTGAAAATGTCCAAAATGAAAGAGCAATAAAACGAGCCTGAAAAAACTGGCATACACACTTTTCAAGGAAATATCCTGCAAGCATCATCTAGATCTCCCTGCCACGTTCATGGTTGTTTAAGGAGTATCATTACATATACCCTCAAAAAGCACCGGAATAGTACAGCATAAGAAACATCTGACAGGCCCGCAGAGTAATCTTAATCAGTTTACCAAGGAAAGCAGCTTTTCAATAAAGAGTTTTAAGACATTTAAACATTCTTGATGAAAAATCAATTCTACTTTTTGTAATTGCTCTGTGAGGTGGTTAAGATTATAATTATTCTGGACATGCAATACTAACTACAAAATATCTAAATTCCATGACACATCTATCAAAAACATTTTGAATAATATTTCACTTAGAGATAAAAATATTTACTTAAATATTTTAACCACTACAGCTATCTCAAAATTTACAAAATTGTAAGTTAATTTGCAGTTGACTCTCCTCCTCCTATTCCGCTCTCCATTTCACCTTGCATTTCTTTGTCTTTTTTAGTAAGGTCATTTCATTGGGAGAAAGAGACATAAATTTATACTCTTTTTACAGTAACAACTTTGCTTGTTACTCTGCCCTCCTACCTTCTTGATGGCATTTGCTAAGGCTTAACACAGAGCTTTTCTATTTGTACATCTGCACTTCACAGAACATAAACCATATGTGGCAATCTCAGATCAAAAGCCTACTGCTGCTAGTGGAAAACTTTGCAGATTGTAATTGAACTTCCTTCTTCCCAGGAACTGTACAACCCTCTCCCCTAAGCTCAGGAGGAACTTTAAATTTCAAGGTTAAGGTAGAAGTTTCTCTGCTATTTTGCCAAGTTATGTCCATGTAGTTCTTATCTGTTTTTTTTAAAATTTGAATGATGCTTTCTAATTTCTTTAATGATAGCATATAATTTATTTTTTTTCTGGGAAATGGACCTTTTTTTAAATAATCAGTGTACATTTCAAAATTCTTTTAGTTTTCTCCTATTCATTTGTTCCTTTTTAAAATTGCACTTAAACTTACAGTTATGCTCAAAAGAAAGATAAGTTGTGTCTTCCTTTTCATCGAATGTTTATTTATAATTTATAATAATTATTCCACTGCATTCATATTTATTTACGTGTGATGTATTTTTTATTTCAACTAATTAAAATGCAGAAAATTTCAAAGATTAATATTAAAGCATGAATTTACCACTGAAATTGACCAATGATTTTGTAATGTTTATTCACGGCTATGTTTTAAAAACAAGCATAGGATTACAAATATAGATGAAGTGCTCTAGGGATCTAGCCAGAGAGAGACAATAAATATTACAAGATATTTACATTAGGTAATAATTTTCTACATACTGTGATAAGTAGAATAATGTCCCCACCCAAAGATGCCACACTCAAATCCCTAGAATCTGTGGATAGATCATGTTACATGGCAAAATTGAATTAAGGATGTAGATGGAAATCAGTTTGTTAATTGGATAATTAGCTTAAAATAGAAAGATTATCTTTGGTTTATCCTAGTGGGCCCACTGCAATCACAGGTGTTCTTTAAAGTAAGAGAGAGGCAGAAGAGGAGTCAGATAGAGGGTTTTTTTGAAGATGCTATGCTGCTGGCTTTAAAGATGGAGGAAAGAACACAAGCCAATAAAATAGGCCACATTTAGAAACCTGTAAAGGCAAAGAACTGAATTCCCTCCTGGGGCTTCCAGCAAGGAATGCAGCTTTGCCTTCCATAGTCATATGGCTACACTTGAATAAAAGTGAGAAACTGACATTTAACTTGCGTTTTTCTCCCCCAAATAAAACCTGAGCTATATTACAGTGAGGAAAGGATAAGGGGAAACTGGATGAATAGTAGTGGTCTCTATCTTCACTCAGTTTTATATTTTTAAGTTGTCTATAATATATAAAACACTGATTTAGGCCAGGCGTGGTGGCTCATGCCTGTAATCCCAGCACTTTGGAAGGCGAGGTGGGTGGATTGCCTGAGGTCAGGAGTTTGAGACTAGCCTGACCAACATAGTGAAACCCTGTCTCTACTAAAAATACAAAAATTAGCCAAGTGTGGTGGTGGGTGCCTGTAATCCCAGCTACTTGGGAGGCTGAGGAAGGAGAATCACTGGAACCTGGGAGGTGGAGGTTGTAGTGAGCTGAGATCATGCCATTGCACTCCAGCCTGGGCAACAAGAGTGATACTCCATCTCAAAAAATCAAAACAAAACAAAACAAATAAAAAAACCAAAAAACCCACTGATTTAAGGACAATAATTTCTAACCTATCGAACTATTATAGTATATTTGTGTTGTTTTAATCCACTAAGTTTGTGCTAATTTTTTATAGCAGCACTAGGAAACTAAAACAAATACACATCCACTATAAATGAATGTTTTCAAAAACTATTAATTGTATTGTTTTTCATATAATTAGACTTTACAGTTTATCCGTTTCCTTTACCTACAAATCATACTGCCTGACTATATTCACAAGTCTTGTCTTTAGCAGTTTTCATAAGACTGAATATGTCCAATACGATGGGAGCAAAAGCAACCTACACCACCTAAGATGAAGCCTATTGAAAAGATTACAGAATATCCTCCATACTCTCTATCTAACATTTACTGACAGAATGCAGAGAAGTAGGAGACCCTAAAAGCTGCAGAACCCCATGATCGAAGGAGACTTGTGTTTTTCTCCCCCAGCTAAAACTTGAACTATATTACAGTAAGGAAGGATAAGGGGAGAGTGGATGAATGGTAGTGGTCTCTATCTTCACCCATTTTTATATTTTTAAGTTGTCTATAATTTATAAACTTTAAAAGTAGATGCAGTAGATGCAGATACACGGGGAGTTGCCTCCAATCTTACCTTGTAGCTTGTTAAAAAAAAAAAAAAGCTGCTTTCCTCTATCCTAAGATACCTGCTTTAAAATTTTATAAATATGTTGCATTTTTTATTTAAAAGTAGCATTTTTCTGATTCAGAAATTTATTCTACTTTGACTTTTTGTTCATGATGGATATGAAGAAAAAAATCTATCTTCTAAAATATGGACAGCATGTTGTTTAATCACCATTTATTAGCTCTTTCCTTCTCAGTTTTATTTTTTATAATTTATCAGATACTATACTAATTTGCATTTGGTTAAAAATAATGGTTTTATATAACTATTAGGGATTACATGAGTGTTACAAGACTTGGGGAGTAAAGTTTGGGGAGACTCAAAGAAGTCAGGGAAGCTGCATCTGGCAAGTTAAGAAAGCAGATACTAAACACTTTTATTAAAAGATTCTCACTTGTAGTTCCCCTAATGTCAGTTGGAACCTGCAAGCAATTCTCAGGATTCTTTGTTTCCACCTACTATCTCAGGCTATGGCTCACAAGTTTTTTGCGAATCATTGTCAAGAAGCTACCATGAATCACACGTCTGCACATTCCAGATATCTCTAGCCTCATCTATTTGGTATGGAATCTGAATCTCATCCCAATTCCTTTCTTTGACAAATTCTAACCCAGAATAGCAGAAGGGAGGGAATTCTAGGAAATACTTCTAGGAAATACAGTATCAGCTTTTTCTCTTTTCTGCAGTTCATAAGAAAGACAATAGAAGTGAGAAGAGGGTTGTTTAAAACTGAAAATTCAACATAGATGCCATGTTTCCATTTCAGATACATGCAGAAGTTGTATTTATTTATACATTATATATTTATATATAACATATACTATATTATATACATAATCCAGAATTGTCATATAATATATATTTATATATACGATATATTACATATATAATATGACAATTCTTCTGGATTCACATCTCTATCTCAACACCATCAAGAAAATATTCACATTTTAACATTTAGCATATATATTATATACATATATTAGTATATAAAATATACATATAATATATATATTATACGTAGGTTAATATATAAAATATTAACCTTTAGACCTTGACTTGGGCAAGGCTTCTTCAACTACGAAATCTTTCTAGTTACCTCTGGAGAACAGCCTCAAGTTGTGGAGCTCAGAGTTGGGGAAGACAACTACATGTAAAAAGTGTGAATATTTTATTGATGGTGCTGAGATAGAGATGTGAATCCAGAAGAACTGTCATAGAAAAGACTAAATTTAAATATTGCTGGTTTCGAAGATGAAGGGAGTGTGCAGTGGGTCAAGGTACATGAGAGAAAATGTTTAAGAAATTGAAACGAGTAAGGAAATGGATGTTCCCTTGGAGCTCCAGAAAGAAACATGGCAATTTTGACATTTTGCTTTTTGAACGAAGATACTGTTGTCATTCTTATACCTTATAGAATTGTAAGAGAATAAATTTGTATTGTTAAAGCCATCAAGTTTGTGGTAATCAATTACAGAAGCAATGGAAAAGATTTAATATTTTTATGACTCCGTTTTTTTGAGAATGGATCATTTATTCATATATTTTATATTTCTGACAGCAGTGTTTTTAAACTTTTATTTCTACAAAAATAGTTTAGATCAACTTTTAAAAATATTTATTCCCATATAATTTAAGATTTTATTACAACTTTGCCTAACTTGCTGTTGGTGACAGGTATACAGACTATTGCACTTAAATGCACATCACTTTTTATCCAGACATGTTGCTGAGCTTCCATAATTGTTCTAATAGTGAATAACTTACCAAAGATGTTTTATGTAGACCACTATTTCCTCACTAACAATATTTTGTCTTTTAAATTTCAGACTCTGTATAGATAAAAAAAAATTCTCTAAAATTTCTACTGAAATAAAAATGGGATCACTAAATAGTGATAGTGTATGTTAATAGTACAAACCTTCACTGGAAGATTCTTATGTGGTTAAAGATTCTTACTTAAACTCTTAGTTTGCAAATATATAGCCTTACATTTTGTTAATTTTAATTAAAATACTATTTATGTTAGTTCACAAAATAATATTTTGTGATTTTCTTTCTTAAACTTTCAATGTAGTGAATAACACATACAGTATTTATATTTGGAATCTTGGGGATAAAAATAATAGTTATTGTTTATTATTTTGCACTTGTTTCTGAATTCAAGTTATTTATATTTATTTGGGAAGTTTGCATCCTTGTGCATGAGGTAGATGTATGCATTATATTATGGTGTAACAGAACATATGGATAAAATAAATTTGGAGTTTTGTAAAACAACTGTTACGAGCATATTGCTGACATTTAATGAAACTACTTTAAACATTTTTAATGTTGTTTAGAACAAAATGTATAAATATACAAAAAGTGCTTATTTAGTTTTATTTTCCTCCTCTTCTGCTATTGTTGCATGTACTCTCATACCCATTCAGTATGAATTGAATGGAGCTAGACTATCACATAGCATGCACCTACTGAGGATTTGCAGTTTTTTTTGCCTTGCAAAGAGTCATGCAAAACACATATGCAATCAGTGTACCTATATTTCTTCAATATTACAGAAAAACCTTGAACTCAAAATGTTAAAAGTGACAAATCTGAGACAGTTGCATATATTCACATTTCACTATTATATAGAAAGCTAGCTCTCCAATGGACATACTTGTTTGAATTATGTAATGTAATATCTGACAACACAGATTTGCTACGTGGCTTATAGATGTTATTATACACTACCATCTGGCAAATGCATACTCAGAGAGATTATTCAGAGAGCAGGGAAGATAGTGTCATTTTGGCTAGTTTTTAAGACAAATCCAAAAGCCTAATTGTAAAGACCATAGACACCATGAAAAAACTGCATCAACTAATGGGAAAAATAACCAGTTAGCATCAAAAAGACAGAATCAAATTCACACACAATAATATTAACCTTAAATGTAAAAGGGCTAAATGCCCCAATTAAAGGACACAGACTAGCAAAATGGATAAAGAATCAACACTCATCAGAGTGCTGTATTCAGGAGACCCATCTCACACATAGACTCCAAATAAAGGGATGGAAGAATATTTATCAAGAAAATAGAAAGTAAAAAAAAAAAGAAAAGAAAAGCAGGGGTTACAATCCTAGTCTCTGATAAAACAGACTTAAAACCCACAAAAATAAAAAAAAGACAAAGAAGGGCATTATATAATGGTAAACGCATCAATGCAACAAGAAGAGCTAACTATCCTAAATATATATGTACCCAATATGAAAGTACTCAGATTCATAAAGCAAGTTTTTAGAGACCTATGAAGAGAATTGGACTCCCACACAATAATAGTGGGAGACTTTAACACCCCACTGTCAATGTTAGACAGATCAATGAGACAGAAAATTATCAAGGATATTCAGGACTTGAACTCAGCTCTTGACCAAGTGGATCTAATAGACATCTGCAGAACTCCTCACTGCAAATCAACAGAATATACATTCTTCTCAGCCCCATGTCACACGTATTCTAAAACTGAGGGCATAATTGGAAGTAAATCACTCCTCAGCAAATGCAAAAGAACTGAAATCATAACAGTCTCTCAGACCATGGCACAATTAAACTAGAATTCACGGTTAAGAAACCCACTCAATGACATATACTACATGGAAACTGAACAACCTGATCCTCAATAACTACTGGGTAAACAACGAACTTAAGGCAGAAATAAGTAAGTTCTTTGAAACCAACGAGAAGACAGACACAACTTACCAGAATCTCTGGGCCACAGCTAAAGCAGTGTTTAAAGGGAAATTTATGGCACTAAATGCCCACAGGAGAAAGCAGAAAGACCTGAAATCAGTACCCTAACAGCACAATGAAAAGAACTAGAGAAGTAAGACCAAACAAATTCAAAAGCTAGCAGAAGACAAGAAATAACTAAGATCAGAGCAGAACTGAAGTAGATAGAGACACAAAATAAACGTTCAAAAAAATCAGTGAATCCAGGAGCTGATTTTTTGAAAATATCAACAACATAGATTGACTGCTAGACAGACTAATAAAGAGGAAAAGAGAGAAGAATCAAACAGACACAATTAAAAACAAATGATAAAGGGGATATCACTACTGATCCTACAGAAATACAAACTACCATCAGAGAATACTATGAATATCTTTACGCAAATAAACTCAAAAATCTAGAAGAAATGAATAAATTACTGGACACATACACGCTCCCAAGACTAAACAAGAAAGAAATCGAATCCCTGAATAGACCAATAACAATTTCCAAAATTAAGGTAGCAATTAGTAACCTAACAACCAAAAAAAGCTCAGGACCAGATGGATTCACAGCCGAATGCTACCAGAGGTGCCATTCCTTCTGAAACTATTTCGAACAATAGAAATAGACGGACTTCTCCCTAACCCATTTTATGAAGCCAGCATCATCCTGATACCAAAACCTGGGAGAGACACAACAAAAAATGAAAATGTCAGGTCAATATCTGTGATGAACATCAATGTGAAAATCCTCAGTAAAATGCTGGGAAACCAAATCCAGCAGCACATCAAAAAGTTTATCTACCATGATCAAGTTGACTTCATCTCTGGGATGCAAGGCTGGTTCAACATATGCAAATCAATCAACATAATCCATCACATAAACAGAACCAATGACAAAAACCACATGATTATCTCAATAGATGCAGAAAAATCCTTTGATAAAATTGAACACTCCTTTGTGCTAAAATCTTTCAATAAACTAGGTCTTGGTAGAACGTTATAAGAGCTATTAATGACAATAGCCAATATCATACTGAATGGGCAAAAGCTGGAAGCATTCCCTTTGAAAACTGGCACAAGACAAGGATGCCCTCTCTCACCACTCCTATTCAACATAATATTGGAAGTTCTGACAAGGGCAATCAGGCAAGAGAAAGAAGTAAATGGTATTCAAATAGAAAGAGAGGAAGTCAAATTGTATTTCTTTGCAGATGACATGATTGTATGTTTAGAAAACCCTATCATCTCTTAAGGAGATTTATCAGCTTAAATCTCCTTAAGCTGATAAAAAACTTCAGCAAAGTCTCAGGACACAAAATCAATGCACAAAAATCACAAGCATTCCTATACATCAATAATAGTCATACAGTGAGTCAAATCATGACTGAACTCTTATTCACAATTGCTACAAAGAGAATAAAATACCTAAGAATACAACTTACAAATGATCTAAAGAACTTCTTCAAGGAGAACTACTCAAGGAAATAAGAGAGGACACAAACAAATGGAAAAACGTTTCATGCTCATGGATAGGAAGAATCAACATTGTGAAAATGGGCATATTGCCTAAAGTAATTTATAGATTCAATGCTATCTCCATCAAGCTACCATTAACTTTCCTCACAGAATCAGAAAAAAACTACTTTGAATTTCATATGGAACCAAAAAAGAGTCCATATAGCCAAGACAATCTTAAGTAAAAAGAACAAAGCTGGAGGCATCAAGCTATCTGACTTCAAACTATACTACAAGGCTACAGTAACCAAAACAGCATGAACTGGTGCCAAAACAAATATATAGACCAATGGAACAGAACAGAGGTCTAGGAAGTAGGAGGTTATTAGTGATGCAGTGAAGGAAAAACATCTGTTGGTTATAAGAGAGAGAAGTAGAGTGAACAAATATGATCTTTCTTTTAGGCAGTTTGGTACAAAGAAATAGAAGAGTAGCTAGAAAGGAAAGTCGATCAAGATTATATATATATTTAGTGTGGGAAAAATAAAATCATGTTTTTATGCTAACAAACTTGATCTCATACAAAGCAAAATATTGATAGTTAAGATGGAGGTATTTTTGGTAATGGAATTTCTGTTCTAACTCCTGCAGTTTCCTAGGTGATGTAGCAAATGCTATTCATTAAAAGGAAGAGGAGATTCAGGGGCTTGATAAGGGAGAAGTTGTGAAATAGATATCTGGAAGTATGGTGGAATATTTGTTTTGAGGAAAGTCAGTAGGATTGACTGGTAGCCTGAAAAGCCTACTTGAGGTTTGTTGTCTTCTATTTAATGTGGGATCAGCCATAAATGCAAAGTAGAATTTGTCTGCATTCAGCCTTATCTGCTGCATAGATATGGGCAAGGAGTAGGCAGATAGTTTTATTTAACCAGGGTTGAAGTTTTGCACAGTAAAAATAAGGAAGTAAACAAGGGACGAGTGAACAAACATGTAGTAAAGACAATAATTATATTGACTGACAATGGCTCTTTAATCTGGGAAAGGAGAGGAATGAGGATATCAATGAGGCTGGGGATGCAGAAAGGAGGCAGGAAGCATGAAGAACAGTGAGGGTCAGTAAGCTAGGGCTTGCAGATCTATTCAGCTAATCACCCCATTTAATAAATAATGCATAATGATTGAAACACAGCCATGCTCTTTTGTTTAAGCACTGTGTGTAATTATTCTTATTATTCAATGGCAAAGACCATATTACCCGAAGATACTAAAATGTTTCCTACCTGGACCCAGGGCCCACATTATGAATTTTGTGAACCTCAGGATTTTTAAAATTTTTTAGCTCATTTCTCTCTCTCTCTCTCTCTCTCTCCATAATGATATATAGACATACAGATATAGCTATATTTCTACAGGTATATATAGAGAGATAGATATCTATATGTCTATATAGATAGATGATTTTTAGTTCTCTCTGCTATCTCCATAGAATAGCTGTCTCAATAAAATATATTTATATTTATGTATTTATAATATCTATCTATTTATCTGTCTATGTTTCTGAGGGCCTCTGCTTACTGGGCCTCATTGGTAAGTCTAGTCATTGTCAGAAAATGTTTTCTAACCCCAAAACCTAGAATAGATGTTCAATAATATACATGTATGTGTAAATTCGTAACACATATATATGTGTATAATTGGAACCAGGGTTCTAGAGAAAATAAGCAGGGAACATAGAAACTGATAGAGGAGCATGAATGAAATAAACGATTTTTAAAGTTTAAAAGAATGATTTCCTACCTATAGCACTATTTGCTTGAGCTATATCAAAACAGGTTTCTGCATTTTACTACAACTGGCTCTGACCAGCTGTGATGCTAAAGTGGTGTAAAGTTCCATCACTTCTGCCTCATTCTATTTGCCAAAATGAGTCACAAATCCAGCCAAGATTCAAGATGTAGAGAAGCAGATTCAATGTCTTTAGAGAGAAGAACTGAAGAATCGCATTGCTCAGGGTGGAGAAACAGAGCAGTGACTACTGAGACATTTTCTTTTGCCCCATGGTTCTTCTCTAGCTTGACTTTCAAATAAGGTTGCTCTAGGAATTCTGGTAGTAATCCTGAAATTATTATTTCTAGAGATTTCCTTAAGGGGAAACAACCTTTTCTGCAGTGAAACAATATTTCTGCAGTGAAGATCACTATTGAAAATTCTCAACTGCATATCATATGGTCACCAATTTTAATACTCTATTTTAAATATGAGCACATAGCTAAGAATTGCCAGACATCTAAAGCTAAGAAATGTCCACAGCAAAAAGACAAATAGAAACAAGTAGTTTTTATAAAAAGTGATTATACAGGGAAAAGCAACCTTTAAAAAATGCCAACAACTTAGCATATATTATTAATAGGCATGTATACTTACATATAATCACATATATTTAATATCCATAATATACCTTTGTATACACATATACACATAAAATAGTGCCATAGTAAACACAATTCTTAGAATATACCTGTTTCAAAATTAATCCTAATTACCTCCTCAGAACTTTAATATCATGATTTTTAAAATGAATTCCCCACAAATGATTTGTTAGGCATTGGAGGGGTGATCTTAGGCTTGTTAGCTTGATACACTGTGTTTCCGCATTTATCCTGCCCTTGGTATGAGATAAATTATGAGAAATTTACATTAAAGTGAAAGGAACTATTAATATTTTAAGGGAAGAAATTCATGGCCTAGACCGGACCATATAGTGAATGTGGTTAAGAAAACCAACAGACCTTAGAAAGTTTTTCCCTGTGGGATCCAACATGAGTCTACTTGTCCAGTAACTGGAGTAGGAGAAAGATATTTAATATGTGCTGAATTTTCAAGAGGTCCAAAATAAGTGAAACATATGAAAACTGCAGATTGTAAACTTGGGGTACACAAATATAATTCACTGCTTTCTCAAAACCATAATAGGCAAAACTATGGATGCCCAAAGCACTGCTGGCCAGGGATTCTTTTGCATGTAAATTAGAATTGATTGTCCTTTCTTATAAGTGAGTGGAAGGCCTGTGGGCCTGGGTTAATGAGGGATGCTCTCTGAATAAGTAAAATTTCGGCTGAGTACTTACAAAAGACAAGAATGTGGAACGGAAAACATGCACGGATTATTTTGTTCCAAATGTCAAGGACAATTTAAGTAAAGGAAAGGAGGTAGGAGAAGGTACAGTATGTGAAATGAATGAAAACTAGGTTTGCCTAAGTATAATATAAGGTATAGGCAGGGATGTTTTAGAATCCGGTTTGCAGTAGTCATATGAGTGAGCAGAAAATAATGCTGCAAAGATTTGTTCTTGACCTTAATAAAGGTATATAGCACCCACGTACATATATGTTAGGAAATAATGAACTCATATTCATCACAATAATGATATTTTACATGTATAATGCTTCTAAATATATAATATTTGAACACAAATATAGTTTAGTTGACTATAACCCTTTTAGCAATCCTGTAGTACACAAAAGTCAGATGTTTTTAAATTCACTTGTATACTCATTTAATTAGTTCTCCTAAAATTTACTGAGCATCTCTTATGTACCATGCCCCATTTTATGCTCTGGAAATAAGAGCATGAATGAGACACCTCTCTTATTTAAAAGAACAGTAGATTAAAAAGCAAAACACTCTTTGAGGGAGAGGCAAACATACAAACAATTATTTGGATTCTAGGAGCCTAACATACATTTTTTTGAAAGCATGAGTAAATATATAAGTGAAAATTTTAATTTTCACCATTTTAAATTGATATTCTATAATTTAAAGCACATTATATACATAATATCCCCAAATTCCCACGTTATCCCAGTAAATGATGAGATTACAAAATAGATAGCAAAACCTATCTGCAAGAATAATTTGTTATTTTAACAGTGCATGTCATCATAGTCTTCCTTTCAATTATCTTATAAAATGCCAAAAAGGGGGCTTAATGTTTGAATATCACCAATTATTACTTCTGGAGGGTATGATAATATCTTGCAGAAGACAAGACTTAGTAACCTTAAAATTTCATTGAATTTAGCAGTTGGCTTTGCTAGTGATATATTGAAAGGTACTGTTTAAATGACAATATTTTATGTTACATTGGTAGCCAAGATAAAAAAAAATGAGGCAATGCACGCATAGAAAACTAACCAGTCAAGAATAAACTAATTTGAATCAGATCATTGTTCATTTGAAAATGGAAAAGTAGAGAATATCTAAGCTGCAACATATAAACTGTACATAAAGGTTTATATTTAGACTGTCATGTTTAGAAATGCTCTTGATTTTATTTATATATTTTTTTCAATTTCAGAATTTGTAAAAGAAGTTTTCATGTTACATTTAGTTCTCAAATTTATTATCTCTGTAGAGCAGTGGGGTAAATTAGAAACAGGATTCACCGAATTAGAAATGAGTACAGTTTTGTAGATTTGGAGTTTTAGTATACTGTAGAATATTAGATACAGACACTGAGCAACAAAATTCTTCTGGACTTTAAAGGTAAGTACTTACAAAATCTTAATCATTTTGTTTTTGTTGGCTCTGTATGTACTGAAACATGGAGATATTTGGCACAGCAGTAAAAACTCAGATGATTCTGTGCTAGGATAGCTTCTCTGAAGATAAAGACCTGAAGGTGAGAATGGTTCTCTCTGATACACTTTATTGCATTAACTTCAACACATACAGGGTCCCAGATCATCCCGTGAATCAGTCTCCAAGTAGCACATGCATATTTCAAGGACGTTATTGTATAGTTCTAGATCTTCATCTGGGCTGTGGATATTGCAAATTAGTCTAAGCTACTTCAATAATTCTTAGATTTGCCTTCCTTAATCCTGAAAAGCAAAAGCTGGCACCATACTCATGTACCCAGGCATTCTCCTATTGTTTTCTAAATGTCGAATAATTAACAAAATGAGGGGAATGTCTCTATCCTCTTGCAAAATGAATGAAAGAAGGGTATCACAAAACAGTCTGAAAACAGCATAGTACTGTCAGAGGTGTTTGAAGCAGAGCAATTCCATCTTGAACGGGGGCTGGGTAAAATAAGGGTGAGACCTACTGGACTGCATTCCCAGGTTAGGCATTCTAAGTCAAAGGATGAGACAGGAGGTCAGTATAGGTCATAAAGACCTCGATGATAAAATAAGTTGCAATAAAGAAGCTGGCTAAAAACCGCCGGAACCAAGATGGTGAATGTAAGGTCTTTTAGGCTGACTGACAATGCCATGAACACCATGGCGAACCCTGTGACCGGCAAGTACACCTCTGGATAACCTCTCAGGATTAGAAAATCTGAAGTAACTGGAAGACCATGAAAAGAGGAAGAATGATCAACCCCTGAGGTGCTAAATTAACTTGAGACATTCTTCTATTGTTCCTTATTCCCACCTCAATTGATAGAGCAATTGGACTTGGTAACTGACCTTGGTCAACCTTGTGACTCCCACCCAGTAGGCAAAAAAACCACCCTAAACTGTAACCTCTGTAACTTTCCACTGCCTGTCCCAAACCTATGAAACCAACTCCTATCCCACTGCCCTCCACTGACTCTCTTTTCAGACTTAGCCTTCCCATACCCGGGCAAATAAACAGCCATGTTGCTCACACAAAGCCTGTTTGGGGTGTCTCTTAATTCAGAGTGTGCATTTTAACAGTGATAAGAGTGACCTCCTCACTGACCCACCGAGAGAGAGAGAGAGAGAGAGAATCCTATATCTATGTGTGTGTGTATATATACACATATAATATGTTATTGAATCCTATATATATCTGTGTATAGATACAATGAAACCTTGACTCATATATATATGTGTATATATATATGAAATTTTTAGGAACAACAGCTTAGAGAGACCCATGCCATGCAAATTTTTAAAAATTTGGCATTTACTTTTTCTACTTTTGCTTTTAGATCCCCTATGTAAGCCATGCAAGGAATATGCAGCAGATAATTGTTTTTTATCTTTTTAATAATAACTGTGTTTTCATTGTTTATTGCCAATATGCCATTACATACATTTTATTATATAGTCTATATGCAAGGACCACTTATTAAGCATATTAACAACACATTAAAAAGTAAAAATGCCAAACAAGATTACAAGATTGATACCCTTTCGGACAGAGGGCTTAGAACTGTGTCTTCAGTGGTGTCCTACTAAACATTTTAATCAGTAACTCGAATAAGCATATAGAGAACAAGCTCATATGTTCATTAAATTTGTGGGTCACTGGAATCTTGAAGGGTTAGTGAATGCATTGCAGAATAATTATAATACAGAAATGATCTTTACAACCTGTAATGATGGGCTGAATTGAACAAATTAAATGTAGCAGAGAGGCACACATGGAAGATACCATACTTGGATCCAAATTGCAAATGATGTAAGTACTGAATTAGCATCAGCATGTGACAAAAATGTTTAAGTGATTTACAGGACAGTAAATTCAATGTGAGTTAGCCTGTGATGTGGCTTTCAAGAACACTAATCAGGCAAGCTCAGAATAAAATAAAGCGGAATCAACTGAGTGTGTGTTATTTCTGTTCAGATATTTCTGTTCAGATAATATGTGGGGTATCATTGTTAATTCTGACTACTACATTTTCAACATGATAATAAGACATTCTGGGGTATTCTATTTAGGGCAATCTTCATTAAATAATTGAAATATCTTACAGAGAACACATAAAGGACTGTTATATTCTCAAAGGATATAACCTTTGAGGAAGAATAATTTTCTTTGGGAAGAGAATGGAAAGAGTGAAGGTGTTAATTAGGCAGACAACATAAGGTAGGGAGATAATGTTTACCAAACTAAAAAAAAAAAATCATTTAGAAAAGAAAATGCATTTAGTATTCAGAGTTTGAAGGGTTTGAACAAGGACCAATGGGTGAAAATGACTATGGAAACTATTTGACACATGTTTGTTTACTTAACACCTACAATGCCTTTTATACCACCGCTATTTTTCCAGTGCCTGAGTGTACATACAAAAACACTGTCCTGACTAGGAGGGTTCACATAGTTTAGCGTCTCAAAATAAGAATTTTTTTTTTAAATACCACTTCAATATCACTTCTACTTTTGACATTTTATGACTCTTTTACTTATAATTTCATCTTACCTTAGTAATCATAATTATTTGTACAATTCTCATCATATATTTAAACACCAGGGAAAACTCCTTGATGAATACAGATGTTCATCGGATGACTTGTATTGCAAGCAAACAAAAATAAATTTCTTAACTGACCTACAGAGCAACTGAAGACGCTGCCACAGTTGAGATACCAGGCATATTTCTTTGAAAACCCAGCTATTTCTTTCTATGGCAGAGATTCTACAAAAAAAAATATTCAGGCTTCAGTGAAAAGATTTCAGCATGTGGTTTGACTGAGCCAGAATGTGAACACATAGATGCTACTCAGCAGAAAGAGAAAAACCTCACCTTTCAAAGTGTTTGATAGAAGTCTTTCCAACCAAGAGACTAGCTTTCACATATACCCCCATGATCTGATTTGTATTAAAGAAAAATCACACTGGACCATAAATCCACACAAGCTGCTTTTGTTGCCAGCAATAGGGAAGAGGGCACAGACCAAGTATGTGTACCCTGCTTCACGGAGACAAAAGGCTGGAGAGTTGTTAAGAGCTGGGAGTGGAGCGGGAAGAGGTCATAGGCCTCTTTGTTTGCTGGCTCACCTTAGCTAATGGAAAGTGGAAAGTAAACTTTCTTTTATCTTTATGACAGAGCCAATTTTACAACTTGGAGCAATATGTCCACAGAAGTTCAACTCATACCCTCCCACAAAGACTGAGAGATAGGAACTGTGCTGTCTTCCTTGACAATTAAATTTCAAAGGGATGTTTCCCAAGTGCTTAAAAAAGATATCGCTGTGGTATAAACTGTTAAAAAGCCTTTTAAAAAATCTGAATCTCAAAGGAGCAGATAAACTTTGCAATGACAAATTTCTAAAGTAAATGTTCTAAGGAAAGGCAGGTCATGGGACTTCATGCAGGGAGAAGTCTGTCTAAAGTTTAGTCAAGCAGAGGAGCACTTTAAGGTTGTCTTGGTCACCCTGTATGTCCAGAGCGCCTTCTCATCCTAAGTAGACTGACTCAGTAAATGTTAGATTCTCTCTGGAAAATAAGGCCTCAGAAAGGCCAAGATCTTTCTCAAAATGAAAGTTTGCTTAGTTTTCCTTATGGATTTGAATAACATATATTTTATTACTGGTGATTCTTATGGTCCTGAGACAAAGCATACCCATTAAAGTGGATATAACCATTTTTCAAGAGAGTTTAGAACAGAATGTAGAGAGAATTTCACTTTTCAATTTCTAGAAAAAGCTTGTTAAGATTGGTTTTTAAAGAAAAATAGTGTGAAAGCTAAAATGTTCATTGAACAAAGTGAGATTCTTTTTGCTTTGTTTTGGTTTGTTTTTTAATGAAAAAATAAAGAAAGGGTTTAGAAAACTTAAGGCAGTTTTTACTGTTAGTGTTGGAGTAATAGGTAGGGTAAGACATAAATGGAATCTGTCACATGGGCAATGAAAATGTCATTCTGAATCTTGGAATGGAGAGAAACCTGAAGAACTAAGTAGAGAAGAGTGAAAATTAGTCATTGTGGTAAATATCCTACTTAGAACCCTAAAAGGAGATGTAATTCTCCCCAAACCCTCAGCTAACTACATGGAAGGGAGAAGTGAGATATCTGTAATACCAGATGGGTTCAGGAAGAATTCTAAACCAGGAACATGTTAACTACCCTGTTTAGTATTCTGGCTGGATTCAACGTCAAAGCGTATCTTGGGAGCTTGGGTGGCCATACTTATGTATAAATGGTGACATGACATAGGTAAACCATGAAAGTCTTCAAGATATAACCTCTTATCTCTGCCTGCAAGTGATAAAATGAAAATGCAGATATCTCCATGCGTTTCAACTGTATAATTGCCTAAGGATTAAAAGGTGCTAGAAGGGAAGAGTCCTGGGGTCAAAATGAGTAGAGCGCAGTGTGTGTGGAACTTCAGTGAGGAAACTTATCAAGTACTGCAATTATCACTAGCAGTTGCCAGAACAAGACCAAAGGCGAGTTAGGGCCAGGTCCTGCCTGGACAGCAGTAGATAATGGACAGACCTGCTGGAAGTTGGGTTTCTGGGAAAACTACTGTTGAGACTCAGAGTTCCATGTCAGAAGTTCATTAAGGAATACTCTGAGGAATGTCATCATGAGGACAGCAGCACTGGGCAGAAGGAGACGCTGCGCTGAGTGCCGAAACTCAGGCAGTCCCTCAGAAATGTACTCATTGAACCAGCACATCAATCAGTTTTTGTATGCAGGCTGCTTCATGACTTGATAGATGGCAACATTTTTCCGTCCATGGAAATACCAATAATAGGGTTTGGTACGGTTTGGCCTTGTCTCCACCCATATCTCATCTTGAATTCCCACATGTTGTGGGAGGGAACTGGTTGGAGGTAATTGAATCATGAAGACAGGTCTTTCCTGTGCTGTTCTTGTGATAGTGAATAAATCTCACAAGATCTGATGGTACTTATAAGGGGGAGTTTTCCTGCACAAGCTCTCTTCTCTTGTCTGCCACCATGTGAGACATGCACCTTTCACCTTGATTGTGAGGCTTGCCCAGTCACAGGGAACTGTGAATTCTCCATCAAATCTCTTTCCTTTGTAAATTGCCCAATCTTGGGCATGTCTTTATCAGCAGCATGAAAACAGATTGATACAGGATTTATTGTTCAACTTTTAGCATGCGCTATCCTTAGAAGCTGGAGGAATAAGTGCCTTGGTCCTTAGGAGAGATATGTAGAATCTCCAAGGCCATATCAGATTGAACAACTCAGCAGAGTCCTTTTCGTTGATAGGCTACTATACAAGATTTTCCCAGGGAGCAGAAACCTCTCATAAAGCAAGACAGAGAGGAATTAGGAGATTTATCCTTATTTCTACCAAGTACCTGGTGGCCACTATCAGTCCAGGACCACTTTAAATGAACTTATTTGAGTTATTTTGGGCTATGCAGATAATAAGAACTAGAACTACAAGGCTGCTAAAGGTCAGGTTGCTCCATTTTCATGCAGTTTTTTATTTCCCCTGATTCTGTTGAGGGTAAAACTTTATTTTTTACACACCCATGTAGTGTGTGTGTGTGTGTAGTTTATTTTTTCTTCATTTTTAACTTCAGGCTGCAACACTATGACTGTTTCAGGTGTGTGGGTGCTCTCATCTTAGTCCCCTAATTTTAGGCAGGTCTAGGATCCTTAGCTCTTTCCCTTATGCCACAGAAAGTCTCAAAATCTCAGCACACTTCCCTAGAATAACAAATGCTCTCAGGGGAATGTCTTTCTTTTTTCTCAATTAGACTTTTAAAAAGTTATTATTTTAGAATCAGGGGGTACATGTGTAGCTTTGTTACGTAGGTATGTTGCTTAATGCTGGGGTTTGGGCCTCTATGGAACCCATTACCAGAATAATAAACATAGTACACATTGGGTCGTTTTTCCACTTTGTCACTTTTTCACCCTGCCCCCATTTTGGAGTCCCTGGTGTCTATAGTTTACATCTTTATGTTCTTGTGCACCCATTGTATAACTCTCACTTGGTAATGAGAATATGCAGTTTTTGACTTTTCTATTTCTGAGGAACTACACTTAGGATAATGGCCTTAAGTTCCATTCATGTTGCTGCAAACCACATGATTTTTTCATCCTTTTTTTGTCTGAATAGTACTTCATTGTGTCATTGTGTATATATTAGTATGTGTGTATATATCACATTTTCTTTATCCAGTCCTTGATTGCTGGAAACTCAGGTTGATCTCACAACTTTTCTTTTTTTTTTTTTTTTTTGAGATGGAGTTTTGCTTTTGTTGCCCAGCCTGGAGTGCAATGGCAAGATCTCGGCTCACTGCAACCTCTGCCTCCCAGGTTCAAGTGATTCTCCTGCCTCAGTCTCCTGAGTAGCTGGGATTATAGGTGCCCGCCACCATGCCCAGCTAATTTTTGTATTTTTTAGTAGAGATGGGGTTTCACTATGTTGGCAAGGCTGGTCTTGAACTCCTGACCTCAGGGGATCTGCCCGCCTTGGCCTCCCAAAGTGCTGGGATTACAGGCATGAGCCACCATGCTTCACCAATCTCACAACTTTTCTATTGTGAATTTCCTGTCTTGGAAACATTTATGTGAATTTGACCTTTACATTTATGCCATCTTTGATTTCAGGAATCTCTATTGTGTTGATTCTTTTTTTCCAGCTTTACTAAAGTATAATTAACACAAATTTATTTATTTAAATTTAACATTTTATTCAAAGGGTAGATGCTTTTTGATAAAACAATTTATTTTATGGGGGTAAGTACTCAGTGGTAGGATTACTGGATCAAATGGTAGTTCTGCTTTATTTTTTTCTTGAGACATCTCCATGCTGTTTTCCACAGGGATTGAACTAATTTACATTATCACCAATAGTGTATAAGCATTCCCCTTTATCCCAATCCTTGGCAACATGTTATGTTTGTACTTTAATAGTACTCATACTGATTGGTGTGAAATGGTATCCCACTGTGGTTTTAATTTGCATTCTTCTGATGAGTAGTGATATTGAGCTTTTTTTTTTTCATGTTTGTTGGTCACTTGTATGTCTTCTTTTGAGAAATATGTGTTCATATCCTTTGCTCACTTTTTTAATGGGGTTGTTTTTTTTCTTGTTGATTTCTTTAAGTTTCTTATAGATTCTGGATGTTTGTTTTTAGTTGGGTACATTGTATGCAACTACTTTCTTTCATTCTGCAGGTTGTCTGTTTGCTTTGTTGATTATGTTTATTCTGTATAGAAGCTCTTTAGTTTTTCTTTAGTTTTTAGTTTTATTAGTTCCCATTTTTTGATTTTGTTTCTGTTGCATTTGTCTCTGAGGTCTTAATCATATATTTTTAGCCTAGGCCAATATCCAAAAAAGGTTTTCCTAGGTTTTCTTTTAGAATTTTTATAGCTTCAGGTCTTCCACTTAAATCTTTAATCTATCTTGAGTTAATTTTTGCATATGATGAGACATTGGGGTCCAATAATATTCTTCTACATATGATTAGCCAGTTTTCCCAACACATTTATTGAAGAGAGTTTCCTTGTCCCATTGTATATTTTTGTTCACATTGTCAAAGATCAGATGGTTGTAGGTGTGTGCCTTTGAATTATGGGTTCACTATTCTGTCCCACTGATCTACGTTTCTGTATTTGTACCAGTACCATGGTGTTGCAGTTACTATAGCTTTGTAGTATAAAGTTAAGAAATGTGATGCTAATAGATTTATTTATTTATTTATTTTGCTTAGCATTGCTTTGGCTACTTGGACTCTTTATTGATGCTTTATGAATTGTATAATTGGTTTTTCTAATTATGTGAAAAATAGTTTGGTAATTTTAGAGGAATTACATCGAATCTCCAGATTGCTTTAGGTAGTATGGTCATTGTAACAATGTTGATTTTTCTAATCCGTGAACATGGAATGTTTTAGCATTGGTTTGTAATATTTAAATTTTCTTTCAGCAGTATTTTGTAGTTATCCTTGTATAAATCTTTCATTTCATAGGTTAAACATATTCCTAGATGTGATTTTTTTTTTTTCTATTGTAAATGGGATTGCAGTCTTGACTGGTTTTCAGTCTGAAAGCTGTTTATGTATACAAATGTTACGGATATTTGTACATTGATTTTATATCCTGGAACTCTGCTGAGGACATTTATTATTTCTAGGAGTCTTTGAGATGAATCGTTAGAGTTTTCTAGGCACAGAATGATACTGTCAGTGGAAAAAGATAATTTGACTTCCTCTTATCCTATTTAGATACAATTTATTTCTTTCTCTAGCCTGATTTCTCTGGCTGGGCCTTCCCATATTAAGTTGAGTAGGAGTAGTGAGAATGGACATCCTTGTCTTGTTTTAGTTTTTAGAGGGAATGCATCAGCTCTTCCCTTTTCAGTATGATACTGGCTGTGGGTTTGTCACAAATAGCTTTTATTATTTTTAGTTATGTTTCTTTGATACCTGGTTTGTTTGATGCTTACCTAGGGTTTTTAATCATGAATGGATGTTGGATTTTTTTGAATGATTTTTCTGCATGTATTGAAATGATTATATGGTTTTAGTTTTGCTTATGTGGTAAATCACATTTATTGATTTTTTCTATTTTGAATCATCCTTATGCTGCAGGCCAATATTTCTAATGAACATAGGTAAAGAAATTCTCAATTTAACTTATTTTTGACTTATAGGTTCTTACTATATTGTCAGTTCTTCAAGACAGTAAATAATGTTTTTCAAAATGTCTTCCAGCATTTTTTGTCTTGAGAGAGCTGATCCAGATTCCTAATAAACATTATAAAGTCAACACTTTAACAAAATTACATTATGACAAAAACTAAGCTATTATAACTACAACATTTTGGAAAAAGTTTTTTTTTAACAAAATTTAAAACATTACTTTAAAATACTCTATGTGCTAAAATTATATATGTATGTGTGCATATATATTTAAAACAAAAATTTGAAAAATAAATCCGTGACATTTATCTTATTTTATTCACACTCTACCTAATGTTTACACAAGACTAAGGTCAAATTATAGGCATAGTATAATTTTTATTAATACATCTGTAACTTCAACACTTTGAGAGGCCCAGGCATGTGAATCTCTAAGCCTAGGTGTTCAAGACCAGCCTGAGCAACATGCGGGACCATATCTCTACAAAAAATCCAAAGATTAGCCAGATATGTTGGCACATTCCTGTAGTCCCAGCTACTCTAAAGGCTAAGGTGGGAAAATCATCTGGTCCCAGGAGGTTGAGGTACATGAGCCGTGATCTTGGTTCTGCACTCTAGCCTAAGTGACAGAGTGGGACTCTGTCTCAAAAAAATAAAGAAATACAATAAAAACCGTTTCTTACTCTAACTCTAGTGCTTCTCTATTATTAAGGACAGCTATGTACTATATATGGCTCTCTTCTGCTTCCTTGTAAATCATCTTACAGTTTTATGCTTAAAATAATTAAAATTTATTGAGGGGTGTTTTTTTGGTGGTGATTCAGTGGAACTAATTTTAAATCAAAATATTTTTAGAACTCCCTTTCTGCAAACAGTTTTATTTCTGGTAAAATAAAACAAACAAACAAAAAATTTCTTATTAAGTGTACTAATATTATTTTCTTGCTTACTTTGATAGGAGAGAAAATTATAAATAATGATTAGAGGAACTCACGTTTCTTGAGATGTGGTCTCAGCAAGTCTAAGAACTTTCCTTTTGTAGATGTATTGACTTCTCACATAAAGACTTCAAAATACGCACTAGAACACTGAGCAGTAGACAAAAGCATGTATGCTGAATCCAGAGATTTTAATTCAAATGTTTTTCAATGTCCTTCTGCCTTTGTAAACTCAGATAAGTTAATTAAGTTACTGGCAACTATCAAATATGAACAGTGATATATCAATCTTATGTGATTGTACTTAGGATCAATGAATTGATTTCTAACTCTTTCACTGCCTAAGTGATTTCTGACACGTAGTAAGTTCTTAAGAAATACCAAAGGTGATGAAATTGAGGCACTGATGCTTAATTAGTTTTCTTATGTTACAAAGATATTAAGCCCTACAGAAAGAAGATATTGTACTCTAACCAGAGAATATGAACAGGATTTCATTAAATAAAAGCAAGTCATGTAAGTTTAGGCAGAGGTTAAGAAAACCATATAAGAATAAAACAATATCTATTAGCATATAACAGCATATAACCCGTAGGCATGGAGGATAAATAGCAGAAACAGAGTAGTGCTGTCTTATTCTTGATTACTTACTTCCAAGGAAGCCAACTCAATTTTCACATTCTCACTTTGTTGAGATTTCTCCTGTCTTCTCTTTCAAATATGCTCTCTCTACACATTGTACTCTAATTTTAATGTAGCATGCATTTTACAAGTTTTTGTTATTGTTGGTAGGAAATTTATCTTGTGTTTACTGCTGTATCCCCAGAGATTAGAGGAGATTCTTACATAAAATATAAACTAAATAACTTGTAGAAACAAATAATCAGTGATGAACTTATATTTATCCATGCCTGTAATTTTTTTACACACCTGTAATTTTTCATGTGGCTAGACTAACTTACATAAGGGTATGCTGAAATAATTGAAGTAGGAAAAGATTACATGATGCAACACAAACACTGACCATTATATTTTAATGGCGGATATACCAAATGGGATATTTATTTTCTCTATTCAGAATTCTAAAAAAGCAAGCAATTAAATTTAATATTTAACTGCATTGTTTAATAAATAGCTATATTGCAAGTGAAATTACCACATTATTTATTTATACTACAATATTTCATATCCAAGTTGTATGAAGCAGGCAGTTTTCTAGACCTTTTAAAGAAATACATTTATACTGGATAAATAGAGTCTTTGGAAAAGATGATATTACTCAGCTGAAACAATTCTGCCTTAATAAATTTAGTGGTGCCTGATATTTTTGGAATTGTTTGTTTTTCTTTTTGTCAGCAAGTGCTAATCTCATTTGAACAGGTGGAAGAATTAAAGACAAAGTGAATGCGTCTCATGGAAAATATTTTGAACACATTATCTAAACTTTTCCAGGATTGTTAGTGCTAATTTATAGCATCTGTATGTAAAGAATGTCTCTTAAATTTCCTTTGTAAAATAAGCTGTCAGATTTTTTCTTCTTGTTATTTTACCAAATTTTGAAAAAGAAGTAGTGATTTTGATTACTTTCTTTATTATCCTTAATGATAGCACCATATTATTTTAAATTAGTTGTAATATAAGCAATATTCCCATCACTGAATTTTAAGCGTAAGGAACATAGGAGACTGATTTTGTTCTCCAGGAGACTATGAGCTTCCCTCTATCTGCAGTGTTCAGAAAAAAATATGGTAATAGTGATGAACTTGAAGAATAACTGATAAGAAAAGGATATGTGTATGAGCAGATGTAACACTGGAACACTAGATTTTCCAGAAAATGCCACTGAATATTAGTCAGAATAGAAATAAGCATGTGTGTGATATGGTTTGGCTGTGTCCCCACCCAAATCTCATCTTGAATTGTGGCTCCCACAATTCCCACTTGTTGTGGGAGGAATCCAGTGGAAGAATAACTGAATCATGGGGGCAGTTTCCCCCATACTGTTCACATGGTAGTGAATAAGTCTCACAGGATCTGATAGTTTTGTACATGGGCATTCCTCTGCACAAGCTTTCTCTTGCCTGCTGCCATGTGAGATGTGACTTTGCTCCTCTTTTTCCTTCTGCCTCGACTATGAGCCACCCCACCGCAGCCACATGAAACTGTGAGTTAAATAAACATCTTTTTCTTTATTATTAGAGTTAAGAACAGGCTAATGCAGTGTATATCTGTATGAGTTTGTATGTGCGTGCATATCTGTCTATCTATGCAGCATAAATATGTTGATTTAATATTTTAAATTTATAAAAAATTATTACCTATTAGTGAAAATAATGCAAGTTAACTGAGAATAAAAATTATTTCACAGGGGTTTCTATAGTTCAAGGAGATTAATAAATGTGTTCTAAAATTTAGAATTTCCAACTTCGTCTATTACAATCTTATTAAATCTTGCCAGTTTCTCTAATGTGTGCTTCACAGAAAGATGGGTTAAATTAAACATATGCAATATTAATCATTTACACAGCTCCAACGGACACATTGGAAAGCCTGCCTTAAGAGATCTGGTTTATTATCTAGCCCTGCCACTTGAAGATGGCTTGCTAAGATCCAAATAGAATGAACATAATAAAACAAGAGTCTGGCTACTGCATATGGAAATCCATCATTGTCTTTGTGTGAAAGTCAAGGTAAGTGCTGTGGGCTTCCTAGGAGCCACAAGTCTTTTGCTCAAGAAGTTCCCAGTATCCTTGACAAACTTAGAGAGCCCCAATGCTTTCATCCAAACTTCCTCCTTCTTCTCCTTTACTGGATTAGAAATGCATCATGCTCTGAAGACTCACCTAACCTTTTCTTCCAACCTCTTTATTTGCTCTCATAGGTATTTCTTCTAATAATTTCTTTTTTGCAGATTTTTGAAATTGTTCCTTGGCAGTTGCTTCTTGTAGGATTTGAAGTAACTCATTGTAGGACAATGTTTTTCCTAGTTAGGGAGAGACGGGCTTGATTAGCCATTAACAGGTAAAATATTACTAGAAAGTTTGGCATTTTCAATTGTAATATTTAATTCAACAAACGTAAAACATGGAAAGAGATCAAAAGCTGAGATTTTTTATGCAATCTTTTTAACTTGCTTATACCTCAGAAACATTTTACATTCTTGATATGTGTGGTGGTTAATACTGAGTGGTAACTTGATTGGATTGAAGGATGCAAAGTATTGTTCCTGGATGAGTCTGTGTGTTTGTTGCCAAAGGAGATTAATATTTGAGTCAGAGGTCTGGGAGAGGCAGACTCACCCTCTGTCTGGGTGGGCACCATCTAATCAACTGCCAGAGCAGCTAGAATAAAGCAGGCAGAAGAAGTTGGAAAAATTGGACTTTCTTAGTCTTCCAGCAGCCTTCATCTTTCTCACATGCAGGATGTTTCCTGCCCTTGAATATTGGACTCCAAGTTCTTCAGTTTCTGGACTCGTGGACTTACACCAGTGGTTTGCCTGAAGGCTGCACTATTGGCTTCCCTACTTTTGAGGTTTTGGGACTCAGACTGGTTCCCTTCCTCCTCAGCTTGCAGATGGCCTATTGTGGGACTTCACCTTATGATTATGTGAGTCAATACTCCTTAATAAACTCTGTTTCATATACACATCTATCCTATTAATCCTGTTCCTCTAGAGAACCCTGATTACTTCAATAATATGTTTTTATATTTCTAATACAAAATAGAAGAGAACTACAGCTTAGAAAAATCCAAGTTTGTGGATAGCATCACTAGCAATCACTTGCTGTATGGAAAAGAAAGCTGATAGTCAGGGTTACTGGGAGAACACTAACCTAGTATAATCCTGGAAATTGACCATGAATAAACTTTATGTATTCATTTCTAATTGCTGCTGTAACAAATTAGCACATACTTAGTGGCTAAAAAAAAAACAGGCTAGATACAGTGGCTCATGCTTGTAATCCCAGCACTTTGGGATGCTAAAGCAAGAGAATCACTTGAGTCTGTGAGTTTTAGACCAGCCTTGGGAAACATAGTGAGACCCGGACTCTAGAAAATATTAAAAATAAGCCAGCTGCAGTAAGTGGCTGACATCAGGGGATCACTGGAATGCAGGAGATTGAGGCTGCAGTGAGTTGTGATTGCGCTACTATGCTCCAGACTGGACAACAGACAGTCTCAAAAAAAAAATCCATATATTTATTACCTTACTGTTGTTGAGGTCAGAAGTACAACAGTCTTGTTGAGCCACAATCAAGGTGTGTGAAGGGTTGCTTCTTTCTGGAATTTCTGCACAGGAAATCTGTTTTCTTACCTTTTCCACCTTCTACAGGCTGCTTGCATTCCTGGGCTGGAGACCCCTTCCTCTCATCACTCCACTCAGATTATCCAGAATACTCACCATCCCAAGATCCTCAATATAATCACATCAGCAAAGTCCTTTTGCTATGTAAAGTAATATATTATCTAGTTTTGGGGTTAGGATGTGGACACCCTTTCTTTTCAACTCTCTTAAAAACAGAGAGAGAAACATTGAACAACAGAAACCATTGCCCAGACATAGGACAAAGTTTATAAGTAACTTTGTTGATCTGATTCAGAAATCTAGAGATCTGCAATCAAATCCATTAATTAGTATGAGACCATACAAAAAAAAAAGGGAGTTACTCTTAATCTTTGAAAAAGAATTTTTTATGAAATGAAAGAGCAAGTAAAAGCTGAGTAAAAAAGTTAACAAGCTCGAAATTAATCTAGACATAGTATATTTATGTTAATACTATCCTCAATATGTTCCAACAACTATATTATAAAATCTTTCTGTTTATTTTATCAAATAAGAGGAAAATATTTGGTAGCAAGCACGCCTTCTTTCATAGTCAAAAGTGAGAGGCCCTGAAGAATTTTTTTCCAAATTATATATGACAAGTATGAATTCATAATATGTTCTTCCCATCTATTTTCTTTAATAAGAAATATCTCAGTGTGATGTTCAAAGAAAGGATGCAAATCTTATGTAAAGATATTTATTTTTAACTCATATCATAAAAATAAAATACATGTAGATAAATGAATTGCCTTGAAAATTGTAATAATGAATAAAATAGAACCTATGAATAAAGAAAAGGAGACAGGAATTGTTCATGTTAATTTTTTTTTGTTGTTGCTGTTACATTTAGACTTGTTAGTATTTCCCAAGTAAAGTTTTTGTAAAGGAGAAAAATTCTGAATAGAGCGTAAGTTTGTGTTATAACTGATTAAAGTAATGAGTAAAAATTACCTGACATATATTAAATGAATGCTCTTCATTCTGAAAAAAATATGTGATATCAGTTGAGGGTTAAATTAAAATGCTGTAGTTGAGGGTGGGAATGTGT
Source organism: Cacajao melanocephalus (assembly GCA_963573385.1). Lineage (NCBI taxonomy): Eukaryota > Metazoa > Chordata > Mammalia > Primates > Pitheciidae > Cacajao > Cacajao melanocephalus. The sequence goes on along the minus strand of CAUYLG010069575.1, from coordinate 8,986 downwards.
TTAAAATACTTCAATTTTTAATTCCAATTTTCTATTAAATATATCTATTGTAAATGCATACATTATTCTTCAACCATAAAATCATAGCTATGATTATGTATTAGATTTTTTGACACCAATCACTGGTAATTATAATGCATGATAAGAAATTTGCAAAGAGCAATAAAATATTTTATATATATATATTGCCATTATCAGAAAAATGTGTATACTAGATTTTTAACGGCTTTTAGATCTCAAAATATTAATACTTATTTAAATTATATTAAATTAACATTACATTTACACACACACATATACATGTATCTATATTTAACTATATAATTTCAGTACTGACCTATACCACTTTCTAATTAAACCAAGTAAACTGGCCAGGACTAAGGTATTAAAATCATGTTCATATATGTATTTATACACTTGTCTCATACTTCTTGTAAATATTTTACAAATTGAAGTTGATAGAAGAGAAAAAAGGAGGTATTTATCAATTCAATTGTTAAATATAAATTTATCCTGACTCTATTCTGGACACCAGCTTAGTCATACGGAGCGGATATCAAACCAGATAGTCTTGATCCTAAATAAGGTTGTAACTGTGATAAAATGAAAACCATTTACAGTTGTTTATTATGTGGAATAGCATATGAAAGATAGAAGCATTTACAAAGTATAGCAGTAGAGAATAATGAATGTGAATTAAGTAGAAAACATTTTTCTAAGAAGTTAACATCTTATCTGGGCTTCAAAGATGAAGATGAGTTTTCCAAGAAACTAGAGGTCAAGATTGAGGTGGGGATATTAATAAGAATAAAGTTATTATAGCTAAAGAAGAGAATATGAAACAGCGAGAAGTTTTGAAATCACGTAGCATATCCAAGAAAGCCCAGAAGTTCTGTGATGTTTGTGAAAAAGTGTGAGGCAATCTATGAATATAACTGAGAATAGAGAAGAATATGGGATGCAATAAAAAACCTCGAATGTTTTATTAGGGTTTATAGACTAGTTTGTATGAAATGGGGAGAAATTAAAAGGCAGGAGAGAAAATTGAAACTCTTTTTAATCATATTAGCACTTGAATGAGAAGAAGTTTGAGAGGGCCTGGTCTAGTGTAATGGGAGACTAGTAAGAATGGTATTATTTTGAGTGAGAGTATAAATAAAAGGCAAAGAACAAGCAGACTAAATACTAAAATGTAGAAGTGGCAGGAGTTGACAATTATCTATGGAAGAACAGGAAAAAATCTTCATATAATTCTGACTTAGACAATTCTATAAGGTAGGCTCATAAGTTGACATTGAAAAAGTATTAATAAATAAAATTTCATGGAAAGTATTATCAAATAAAATCAAGTTACATGTGGCATGCAAGAATATTTCATGGAAAGTATTAACAAATAAAATTTTATGGGGGATGCAAGAATATAGACTTTCTAGGTTTGAGGTGCTTGTGTTAGCCTAAGTAGAATTATCAGGAATTGAGTGTAGAAGATTAGAATTTTCATCTAGGCAGATGTTGTAGAATTGAGAGTTTCTACAGTAGAAACATGATTAAAAATTTTACTATACAGTCTTGGGAGAAGACAAGGAAAACCCGTCTTGAACAGTGAGGTGAAACCCATTAGAATAGAAAGTCTACAGGGAATACTCCTATGTTTTGGCAAAATATATAGTTAACATTTATTTAATTAATGCTGGAGTAAAATTCATTTATAGCCTGTTAAAAACTAAATTGCAGATAGGAAAATGGAGACATGTGAATTATAAAAAGTCTTCTAAATATGAAAACCCAAAAGAAAAAGAAGTGTTTTAGTGGGTGTTGTGCTAGAAGGGGAGGATTTTTGCATGGAGTTCAGATATGAGCATTGGAATAAACTCAAGAGAAAAACAGTACAATAAAGGCTGTGAATATATGAGAAATGTGAAAAAGACTGAAGAAGCAGTTTCTCAGATTAAATAAGAACTTGCTTTCTACTGAGAGAAGAAGTAGGGAAAAGTTGTACAGAAACAGGTGAACTTAAGCATGATGGAGAGCTGCCGGTGATTGGAGGGCTTTGCAGTAAAGTGAAGTTTGATCTGTTGGTATTTGAGAATAGTAAGCTATTTGAGGATTTTTAAGATAGTGTTGGGCCTCTTTTGAGGGGAATAGAATAAGAAGCTGAACACAGTTGTGAACCTCAAAAATTTGAGGCAGGTCTCAGTTAATTCAGAAAGTTTATTTTTCCAAGGTTGGGATAAATTCCTGTGACACAGCCTCAGGAGTTTCTGAAGACATGTGCCCAAGATGGTCTTTACATTTCTATTATTTCCTGGTTTCTTTTCCTCTGTTTTGTACATAACCTTTAAATAAGCTTTGAATTAAGCACAATTGTGCTTTTTTTAAAGGACACACTTTTTTCTTTAGAGAGAATGTTTTTGTATAAATATATCTCTATTGGAAAATATCCAAATAATAAAATATCCATTATTTAACTTAATATAGATTTAGATTCTAAATTACGATGAGTTTGTCTACACATATTTATCTCATCAAATTTAATAATAATTTTATTTTATTTACCCAGATTATGTATAAAAATTGTGATAGTCATTATTTAAAGTTATGGAAACACCATTGCAAAATTATAACTGAGACAGTAAAAAATATTTGACCTAACTGACTACATCTTGCTTCTAACATCCATGTTGTCCTTGTTAATTGCTGGTTGTAGGCTAAACTAACTTTGGGAAGATCTTAGTATATAGTTTAGCTTTAAAACAAAGTTGGTAACATTCCCTTCCCAAAACAAACCTTACTGCCTGTGGACTAGATTGCCTAAAGCCACAAGATTATAAGTTATAATAATATTACTAAATTCAAGATGTACTTATTTTTATTAAACGAATATTAATGTTTATACAAGCAAAGATTACTCTGTCTTGGGCTGTGTTTATAGTTTTGTAACACCTATGTCAAATTTTGACACCCTATAGTATTTAGCATGGATAAATATGAAACTGCTTGTTTAATAAATGCAAGCAAACTGTATGCTGTCAATTCTTAATACATTTCTAATATTACTTTACCAATAATTTTAAAGCTCCTTCATTAAAAAATTTTATAAGTTACATAAACCTGAAATAGCATTTGTCTAGCCTTTTATTTTCCAGATAAAGTATTTGATTTGAGCGCTTTTATTTTCTTAAGTCTATTAATTAGAGCTCTCATATATTTTCAGTAGTGAATTATTGTGTACACAACACATAAATAAGTAGACTTTCTAAGCATGCTGATAGAAGTACACCTTATAGATTAATGAAGACTTTTTAAATTCTATCTTAGATTTTCAGGTTCTTGATAAGCTGTTTTACAACCCTAGGAACTTGTTAGCTAAATAGCCCTAAATTTTCATATAAAATAAAAAAAAAACTCAGTTAAAAACCAAATAGTAAAATTTACATTATATGGTACAGAGAGAAAAAGTTTGGTGATGCCAGAAGATTAAAAATGGACGTGAAATAAAACAAAATTATAGAAATCTATCATAAGATTGTATAAAGAGACTAATTTTATTAACATACGGACTAGTTATTTTTTAACTGGATCTCTAAGCTCTGGGCAGAGCCCACACTGAATCCTGGAGCTCCAAAAAGAAAGAATTTTTATAAGGTTAGAACAGATGTTGCTTTTACAATATACTTAAAAAAATTTTTTTAAACAAAGACTTTTTTTCTTTCTTATTTTTTTAAATAGCACTGGGATACATGTGCACAACATGCAGATTTGTTACATAGGTATACACATGCCATGGTGGTTTTCTGCACTTATTAACTCATCATCTACTGTTGGGAGAAGCAGCAAAGAAGAAAGGACTTACAGAGTGCCTACATAAATTAGTTATGAGTAACATATAAACTGGGAACAACAAATTGCAGCACACTGCGGGAGGCTTCTGGGGAGGCAAACTTCTCCATGCCTCCTGTTCCAGTGCAGGGTGACCTGGGCTCTGTTACCATAAACATTGTGTTCAAGGAAGTAAAACTCCTTCACAGCACTAAGATGTAACTAGACTTGTAGGCTCCTTGTAAGGCCCAAGTTCCATCAGCTGCACATAGATAATAGGGTAAAGATAACCACATGTTCTTGTTTTGTGAAACTCCCAAACCACCACTGTTATCAAACTTTAGAATGACACACCAGTTCTGGCTCATTGATTCAGCTCCAGCTCGCTGATTCACCCCATCATCATGTCACCCTCTCCCCACCATCACTCCATCCCTACCCTATAGATCAAAGTGACTGTAAATAGTAAATACTGTGGTGAACCTAAGCTTGGGACCTTCACTGCCTCCATTACAAGTGATGGCCCCCTGGACCCACTTTTATTCTTAATCTGTGTTTTTCTCATTCTTTTGTTACCACTGAACTCAAGGTACCCACGGGTGATGTCGGGGCTGGTTGCCTGCAATTTACATCAGGTATTTCTCCTAATGCTATCCCTCCCCTAGGCCCCCACCCCCTGACAGGCCCAAGTGTGTGATGTGTCCCACCCTGTGTCAATGTGTTCTCATTGTTCAACTCCCATTTACGAGTGAGAACATGTGGTGGTTGGTTTTCTGTTCTTGTGTTACTTTTCTGAGACTGATGGTTTCTAGCTTCACTCATGTCTCTGCAAAGGACATGAACTAGTCCTTTTTTATGTCTGCATAGCATTCCATGGTGTATATGTGCAACGTTTTCTAGTTTGTTTGCATAGAGGTGTTTATAGTATTATTTGATGGTAATTTGTATTTCTGTGGGATCACTGGTGATATCCCCTTTATCATTTTTCATTGTGTCTATTTCATTCTTCTCTCTTTTCTTCTTTCTAAGTCTGGTTAGTGGTCTAACTATTTTGTTGATCTTTTAAAAAAAACCAGCTCCTGGATTCACAGATTTTTTTTAAGGGTCTTTCATTTCTCTGTCTCTTTCAGTTCTGCTCTGATCTTAGTTATTTCTCATCTTCTGCTAGCTTTTGAATTTGTATGCTCTTGCTTCTCTAGTTTTTTCATTGTGATGTCAGGGTGTCAATTTTAGATCTCTCCTGCTTTCTCTTGTGGGCATTTAGTGCTATAAGTTTCCCTCTAAACACTGCTTTGTCTGTGTCTCAGATATTCTGGTACATTGTGTCTTGTTCTCACTAGTTTCAAAGAACTTCTTTATTTCTGCCTTATTTTAGTTATTTACTCAGCAGTCATTTAGAAGCAGATTGTTCAGTTTCGATGTAGTTGTGTGATTTTAAGTGAGTTTCTTAACGCTGAATTCTAATTTAATTGCTCTGTGGTCTAAGATACTGTTTCATGATTTTCATTCTTTTGTATTTACTGAGGAGTGTTTTACTTCCAATTATGTGGTCAATTTTAGAATAAGTGTGATGTACTGCTCAGAAAAATGTATATTAAGTTGATTTGGGGTAGACAGTTCTGTAGATGTCTATTAGGTCCACTTGGTCCAGAGCTGAGTTCAAGTCCTAAATGTCCTTATTAATTTTCTGTCTCATTGATCTGACATTGACAGTAGGGTGTTAAAGTCTCCCACTATTATTGTGTGGGAGTCTAAGTCTCTTTATAGGTCTCTAAAAACTTGCTTTATGAAGCTGGGTGCTTCTGTATTGGGTGCATAGATATTTAGAATAGTTAGCTCTTCTTGTTATATTGATTCCTTTACCATTATGTGATGTCCTCTTTGTCTTATTTGATCTTTGTTAGTTTAACATCTGTTTTATCAGAGACTAGGATTGCAAGCCCCGCTTTTCTTTTTTTACTTTTCATTTGCTTTGTAAACAAAGGATCAGCAATGAGAGTTAGAAAATTATAGCTCACATATTTACAGATTCTTATAAAGAACATATATTGGAGAGCCTGGGATATATAAATAATATAAATGGAAACTGTTATTTGAAGGCAATCATTTATTTACAGGGCATTCATTTATTTACAGGGCATTCATTTAATTTTTGAGACTAGACTGAAGTACAGATTATTCTTCTCATGTTGGTTTTGGAAAAATTGTCAAATATCAAAGCAAGTATAATAATTTGTGGATTACTGACATTTGATTTATGATAATATGCTAATATTTTAAATATTTCAAGCAACAAAATAATGAATGAAACTATATTTTTATATTTGTTTATATCATAAATATATATGATAAAATAGGAATTATGAATTTTTTAGAATATATTACATGCTAGAAAATATTTTAGGTTAAATTTCTCACTTAGCAGGAAAGACCACTGGCAATATTATTATCAAAAACATGACAGAGAAAATAAAAAATTACAGGATGTGGTTGCTTTTCTTTCTTAAGTGCAGTTTTAGGTTAACAAAATTCAGAAAGCACAGAGATTGCTCATATCCTTGCCCACACATGCATTATCTTTAGCATTATCAGCATCCCCCACCAGAGTATATGTTTGTTACACCTAAATGAACCTACGTAACACATCATTATCACTCAAAGTTCACCATTTATATTAGGGTTCACTTTTGGTGCTGTATGTGCTATGTGTTTGCTCCCATGCATAATTACATGTATCCACCATTATAGTATCATACAGAGTAGTTTCACTGCCCTAAGAATCCTTTGTGCTCCACCTAGTCATCTATCTTTCCTCCTTATCCCAGCAACCACTAATTTATTTCTGTCTCCTTAGTTTTGCTTTTAAAAGATGTCATAGAATTGAATCACACAGTATGTAGCCATTTTAAACTGGCTTGTATCACTCACTATTATGGTTCTTTTTCCTTTATCTCTTTTTGTGGTTTGATAGTTAATTTCTTTTTAGTGCTATACGATATACCATTGTTTGGATGTACCTAAAGACATCGCAATACTTCCAAGTTGTAGAAAATATTAATAAAGCTGTTATAAATATCCAGGTTTTTGTGTGGAAATAAACTTTCAATTCATTTGAGTAAATATCAGGAAGAATGATTGCTAGGTTATATTGTAAGAGGCTATTTTGTTTTGTAAATAAAAACCAAACAGTCTTCTATCATTTTTGCCTTCTCATCACCAATTGTTTAGAGTTTTGTTGTTTTACATTGTCCTGAGCATTAGGTATTGTCAGTATTCTATATTGTAGCAACTAGTGTTATCTCATTGTTTTAATTTGGATTTTCCTAATGATCTCTGATTGTGAGCATGTTTTTATATGCTTATTTACCATCTGAATATCTTCTTAGGTCTGGTATCTGTTCATGTCTATGGCCCATTTAAAAAAATCTGATTGTGTTCTCATTGCAGAGTTTAAAGAGTTCTTTACACATTTTGGGTGTCAGTACTTTCTAAGATAAGTATTTTTATTTGGCAAATATTCCCTCCAAGTCTGTGGCTTATATGTTCATTTTCTTGACAATATATGTTACAAAGCAGAAATTTCTAATTCTAATCAAGTTTTGTTTACGAATTATTTTATTCATAATTATACTTTTGACATCACATCTAAAAAGTCATCACCCACCACGAGAGCATATAGATTTTCTCCTATATTATCATGGAAGAGTTTTATAGTTTCATATTTTACAGCTACGTTGGTGATACATTTTGAGTTAAGGTTCATAAAGGGTGTAAGTTCTAGATTATTATTATCATTTTTGCATGTGAATGTCCAGTTTTTCTAACACCATTTGTTGAAAAACTATCTTTTCTCCATTGAATTGCTTTTGCTCATTAGTCAAAATCACTGGACTATATGTATTTGATCTATTGATCTATTTCCATATAGTCTGTCCCATCAGTTCATTTGCCGCTTCTTTAACCAATACTACACTGTCTTCATTGCTGTACCTTTAAATACGTCTTGAAGTTGGGTAGTGTTGGTCCTTCAGCTTTGTTCTTCTCCTTCAATATTGTGTTGTCTATTCTGGAGCTTTTGCATCTCTCTAAATTTTAGAATAATTGTTCTTATCTGCAAAATAACTTTCTGGAGTTGTGATTGGTATTGTAATGAATCCATAGATCAAGTTGGGAAGAACTGACATGTTGATAATATTGAGTCTTGCTTTCCATGAACATAGAATATCTTTCCATTTATTTAGATTTTTGATAACTTTTGTTAGAGTTTTGGAATTTTTCTTTATTATATTTTATATATATTTGGTAACATGTTTATCTATGTATTTTTATTTTGGGGGATGTTAATAGATGACAATGTCATCTGTAAACAAAGATAGCTTTGGTTTGACTGTTAATTTCCTTTTAGTGCTATACAATATGCCACTGTTTGGATGTACTGTATTGTACCATTTTTTATTATTTTATCCCAAACTGTGTATCTTTTATTTATTTTTACCTTATTGCATTACTAGAACTTCCAGTATTATGTTGAAAATCTGGTGAGAGAGGACATCCTTGCCTTATTCTTGATCTTTGCAAGAGGGATTCAAGTTCCTCACTATTAAATATAATGTTAGCTCTAGGTTTCCTGTAGTTTTTAGTTATTTTTATCAAGTTGAGCATGTTTCCTTGTATTTCCTAGTTTTTGAAAGTTTTTACATAAATGGTATTGGATTTTGTCAAATGCTTTTTTCTCATATATTGATATAATCATGTAATTGTACTTCTTTTGCCTACTGGTGATGAATTATATTAACTTATTTTTTAATGCAGAGCCAACTATGTATACCTGTGATAAATCTCACCTGGTTTTGGTGGACAACTTTTTATACATTTTTGTGTTTAATTTGCTAATATTTTCTTTTTAAAAATAGAAGTTTTTGGCTGGGTGTGGTGGCTCATGCCTGTAATCCCAGCATTTTGGGAGGCCGAGGTGGGTGAATCATGAGGTCAAGCGATCAAGACCATCCTGGCCAACATAGTGAAACCTCATCTCTACTAAAAAAAGTATACAAAAAATTAGCTGGGTATGGTGGCTTGCACCCGTAGTCCCAGCTACTCAGGAGGCTGAGCAGGAGAATTGCTTGAACCGGGAGGCAGAGGTTGCAGTGAGCCCAGATTGTGCCAC
>CAUYLG010069574.1:0-73293 GCA_963573385.1 Cacajao melanocephalus | reverse complement strand
TGAATATCTATAGAATTCTTCACTCCAGATCTCCAGAACATACATTTTTCTCAGTATCATATTACACCTATTCTGAAAGTGACTATATAATTGGAAATAAATCACTCTTCAGCATTTGCATAGCATTTCATAGACTTAAATATTGGTTGGCTGTTTTGTTATTTTCTTCCCTTATTCCTTCCTCAGTTGTCAAGCATAATTATCATCATAAAAGAGATTTTTAATACCTATTCCTAGATTGTATTCCAGCCTGGGCAATATAGCAAGAATTCTGTTCTCTCTCCCCCTTTTTCTTTCTTCTTCTTTTCCTCTTTCTTTCTTAATTTCTCTCAAAAAAAAAAAAACAAAAAACAAAAAACCTGATGATCCACCAATCTTTCTAAAGCACAGCTATAGCCGTCAGCCAATTTGTCTCTCAAAGCCCTGAATGGATTATAGAATTACATACAACCTTTTTAGCACAACATCATATGACCCAACTTTCCTCTGTAGCCTTCATTCCTATATATTCCTCCATGTGCTTAGTGCTCCAGTGAAATGGACTCTGAAACACATTGTTTATTTTCCTGCCTCCAACCTTTTGCTCTTACACTTTTTTTTTTCTCCTTGGAATCCTTCCCACTTTATAGACCTGTTGCAACTGGCTCCTTCAAGGCTCATCTGAAATGCAATTTCATTATATGGTGCTACAATACCAATTCAGTGGGTTTTGTGGGTCCAGAAACCAAGGGATGAAGTAGAAGTTGTCCCACTTATTACTATTGCCAGTGACACTTGGGAAATTTGTGCATATCATCCTCATAACATTAGACTCAGTAGATTTAGTGGTCTTAGTTCCGAGATAGTAACACTTCCACCAGGGGGATAATAAAATTCCTATCAAACCTGTTAAAATTTCATTTTACTAAGTTGTGATTTATATAAAGTAAAATTTATCCTTTTAGTATATAATTTGACTAGCTTTATCAAGTATATGTAATCAAATAACAACCACTAAATTAAGATATAGAACAATTCCATCAACCCAGAATATTACCTCATGCTCCTTTGAGGTCAACTCCTCCTCTATCCTCGATGCCTAGCAACCACCCACTGATATATTTTCTGTCCTATGGTTTTGTCTTTTCCAGAATGGGATCACAAAACGTCTAACCCTCTGAACCTGATTTCTGTCATTTCCCATACTGTATGTTATTAATTATGTCAGGAGTTCATTCCTTTTTATGCTAAGTAGTATTCCATTGTTTGAAAGTACTACTTTTTTAATCAATTGAGCAGTTGAAACACATTTGCATAGTTGACATTTTGGGCTATATGAATAAAGGTGCTGTAAACATTCATTTACAGGTGTTTCTGTACTTCTGGGTGAATATACATTTTTATTTGTTTTGAGTGAATACCTAGGAGAGAGATTGGTGGGTCATATGGTAAGAGTAAGTTTACCTTCCCAACTGTGTTTGAAAGTGGCTCTTGCATCTGCATTTGCACTAACAATGTTTGAGACTTCCAGCTATTCTAAATCCTTTCCAGTCCTTGGTAGGTAGGTACAGCCAGGTTTTCTTGGTGATATTTGTTTGTTTTAGACATTAGTTGATTTAGTAGTATCCCCTTGTGGTTTCAATTTGCTTTTCCCAAAGACTAATGATGTTGAGCATCTATTCATGTACTTATTTTCCATCTGTATATCTCCTTTGGCAAAGAGTCTCTTTAAATACCTTGCTCTATATTCAGTTATTTTGTTTTCTTATTTAATTTTGAAAGTTATTTATCTATTCTAGACACAATTTCTACACCAGATACGTGTTTTGCAAATATTTTCTTCCCACCTTTTAATTCTCTTAGTGTCTTTCAAGAAGCAGAATACTATAAATTTGATAGTCTAATTTATAATTTTTTATGGATCTTGCTTTTAGTATCATAGCTAAGGAAATCTTTACATAATCAAAAGCCACAAAGCCTTTTCCCATGATTTCCTCTGGAAGTTTTATGATTTAGATTTTGTATTTAGGTCTATAATTGTATATTATGTGAGGTACAGGTTGAAATTCATTATTTTACAAATGGATATCTAGTTTTTCCAGTATCTTTTGTTTAAGAAAAAACAACTACTTTTCTGCAATGAATTGTTTTTGCATCCTTGCCAACATCCATCCATGTGTAAGCCTATTTCTGAAGTTCCCAGTCGTTTCTAGCCATTTATATACCTGTCCTTTTCCTAGACCATACTCACTGAATTACTCTAGTTAATTCAAAGTCTGAAAATCATACAGTATGAATTTTCTAACCTTGTTCATTTATAAAATATTGTGGCTATTCTAGTTCCTTTGACTTTTCAGATTTTAAAATCAACTTACCAATTTCTATTAAAAATCATTTTGCTATTGATTGAAATTGCATTGAATCTATTTTCAAAGTAGAGATAGTATAATTTATAAAGTTGGGAGAAAGTCCTATTATATATTAGCCTATGAATGTTTCTAATCACTGTGGGCTCTTCATGCCAAAAAACCAGTAGACAAAAAAAGTCACACTGCTTGTAATGTATTCAGCCCTAATTGCCACAAGGAGATTGGGGCAGAGAATAATACATTTGCAACCTGATGATCACTTGGGTATTTCTTTGTACCCTCCCTCCCAATGTTAATGGTCTCAAGTGCAGGTGCAGTAGTATATCCTGGCCTGAGAAGGGCGTAGGAATCAGGGGCTCGGACCCACTAGGGATTTGGATCAGTCCACCAGGTAAGGCCTTGAAGTAGAGGTTCCAGCCTAGAGTGAGTGTAACCCAGAATGAATAGAAGGTGAAGGACACCCTGAGTATCAGTTGCAGCCCCAAATTTTGCTGCACGCACAGAACTGAAGTTGGTCAGACTAACTTTCCTCTTTTATGTTTCCCCAGGAAAAGAAACTAACCACAATCAAGAAAGAGCTATTCCTAGATGATGTCAATTACTATGTAAAGCAAGTGAATCTGGGTGGACCCATGGTACAGCACCTAGATAACCCTGTCAGGCCCCGGGAATTCATTGCCCCAGCTGCCAGCAGTGGTGACTGCTAATGGCTCATAGATGCCTCTTTCTTTTGGCACAACCTAGATGGCAGATGGAAGCTGCCTCTTTCAAGTTATATTTCCACCCAGAAAAAGTCTGCAACCAGTGATTAAGCCCTGTCCCTTCTCTGATCTCAGGACCAAGTTTGAAGGGTTAGTCATTCCAGCGGCTTTCCAAGGCTCTCTCCATGGGTTGTCTGAGGCCTCTAATACAATTACTTTTCAGTTCAACTTCTCTCTCTTCCTACCTGCTTCTCCCATTTTCGTGCAGGATCATTTCCAAGAGTATTTTCCGGTAAACCTACTGAACATAAATCTGCTGAGAATCTGTTTCCTGGGCCTTCTGTCCGAAGGTGTACCTGCAGGCATGCCACCTCTAGAGTTCCCCTCTGAGTAAGTCTGAGGTACAGTCTATGCCTATGCAGCCTTAGCATTTCCCCAGCCATTTAAGATTTTCACTCCTAATCAAAAGCTATGAATGTTTACATTGAGTTTGGTATTAAGCTTTTAAAAATATATGCCACTTAAAGGTGTAGAGCATATGAGGAAAGAGTCTTGTCATGTTGGGACCAATTAATGGTGACAATATAAATTTATCTTTCCAAATACAAACATGAAGGTAGACCGTCATGACACTATTTATTAGAATACTATGATGATAGGCTGCCACATTAAACCCACAGACCTAATAACTGGCCATTAGAGATGTAATAAAAATTGAGTCAGTCCAGCAAGGTCAACCACATCAGACCTTTAGTCCTGCAACAAGCCTGGTTCCTGCCAGTTAACAAAACAAATTCTATTTCACTAGAATAAATATTTACTTCATGATACCTGATAATACTTGAGTAGTAACAAATATTCAAGCTCCTCCTGGGAAGGGGTTTATTAGATGGTGTCATACTCTGTTCCCATTACACAACCAAGTGTGCGTGATCTTAGGAAAATTACTTTGCACCTCTTGGCCTCAGTTACTTATTTTAAAAAATTTAGATTTTGAATTAGGTGTCCCTTAGGTTTATTTTGGTTCTAAAATACTATGATTCTATGTATGATACACAGCTCCAGGAAAGAGGACTAATTAGAAGACAGATTTGACACTCAACATAAGAGGATATAGAAAGGGTTAGTGAAAGAAAAACTGTTTATATCATAAATCCATTCACAAGATAAATTTTTCATCTGTATTTTGAACTGGAAGAAATTCTAGGAAGACTGTCCTCAAATGGCTTCATTTTAAACATGAGTAGCTGATCTGAAGTTAGACCATCATTGGAGCATTTAGTAAGTTGAATGTCTTATCTACTTAAACATTTGTTGTAGTGTCTTTTTTTTTTCTTTAGTTGTGCAATAAAGAATTAATTATATAAAACATTACTGAATCATCTTTCCAAGAGACATTGATTTATCTTCTCTAATTCTTAAAAATTTCCTTTCAGTAGTAAGACTGGGGAAATTGTTCTATTGTTCTAAGGTAAAAAAGAAAAGAAAGTTTAAGGAAAAGTCATTTCCTTACTAATAAAAACAGATTTCCTTTCATCTCCTTCAACTTATTTTTAGCTCTCAAGATATCACTGACACAATTAGCTATCCAGATCCCTAGACCAGAAACTTCTCAGAAAGAAGTCATTACAACTTACAGGAAGTGCAGGAGGGCTTTTATCTGTTTTATATAGGTTTATATATTATATACCTGCATATGACTTCTTTGAAGGAAAGGGTCCTGCTGCTTTGGCAAGTCAGGAAAACATCTATCTAGAACCCGAAAGCTTGACAAGATACTTAGCACACTTTCTTCAAAGGAGGAATCCTAATGAGATTAGCGCAGTCCCCTAAAATTTCTTGGAAATAGTGAGGGTACTTGTTTGTCCTCTGGTAAAGTCTTGCATGGATATTTACCTATTGTTAAGCACGTTATTTTATAATAGCTTATTTGCTTTTTAATGTTCCATTTATACCACTAGAGTTTTTAAGTTCTGTATAGGTAGATCGTGTTACTTCTGAATTTTTATAGTAGTAATGCAGGTATTTCAATGTAGTTGTTGTGCAGTAAGGTTGAGAAGTGCCAATTAAAATAAATACCATTACAGGGGTCGCATGTGGTTGGCATGCATTTAACCATAGACAATCTGTTCTATGGGACCATCAACACCTCAAACCCATATGCAGGATTAAGATCTATAAGATGAAAATTTGACAAGCCCTTATCTAGCAAAGAGTACTCTCTATCTGAGAATTTTTCAGGTTATTTATATGAGATTCAGTGCTTACTCGGGAAATACTAATGATCACCTCATTTGCCAAGAGAGAATTGCCTTTCAGTCAGGCAAGTGGGAAATGACAGAGCGGTATACCCTTCAATAGTACTCTCTGTGTCAAAACGTTAAAAAAAAAAAAACATAGATACCTTATGGTGTTATCTAGACATTAGAGATGTTAGCAATTAAATTTAGAAATAAATGGTAACTTTTAGTGAAGACCTGGCTTCTCTTCTATCTATTCCATTTCATTTTCAGCAATGGACAAGCTGGCCGGTTTTAGCTAGCCATACCCTTCATCCACTTTGACTTGTGATTTAGAGCTGTAACACCACCGTGCATGAATCTAGTTACAAATCTTAGCCAGTGAATTCAAACTAGACTTGATTATTTTTAGACTAATTTTAAAATGGCATTTTAGCATAAAATATTAAAACTTCACATATTTACATTAATTTGAGTTTCTCATTTTGTGCCAGGAACCCCAGCCAAGAAATCAATAGGAAAGCAAATCAAAATATTTCTTAGCTACATTGCATTCCAAAATTACCTACACCATGCCAAATCCTATTGCCCACTCTTACCTATCATATCCCCCAAGGGAAGCACTTCAGCTAACATGATCATTTGTTTTAACTTTGCTTCCAAATTAAAAAGGCATTTACTTCTCCCTCTAAAATATCCATTGCTAAACAACCCGAATCTTTGTTTACAACTGGCTATTTGTCTCTAAATAACCATGAAAAATAAAAAGATAGAAAATTCTAGAATCAAAGGCTTCTACTTGACATGAAACCGTTTTCACCAAGTACATAATTTAAGCCTCTTTAACAAATTACCTGTGTGCTATTTAGAAGCCGAGGTCACTTTTTTAAAAAGCATCTTTCGTACTAATTACTTTTACTAGAGATGTGTTGGTTCACCAAAGGCAGTTCTACAATTAGGCTGCCAATACTAAAAAATGTCCTCTCCACCAACTGTCTCCCTATTTCTGTCTCCCAAGCATCTCATTTTGGCTTTGGGCTTAGGACTACGTTCTTGAACCACCAGGACAAACTAGAGCTGATTAGGCAGTCATGGTTCACTTTCCATGGCTATCATAGTAGATGGGCTTTACAAATACAACACTCCAACACCCATGACATAAAATTAAGCCAGACACTTTTTACAGACATTCATGAAAGTCAGAAAATCCAAACACTATTTCCCCTTTAATAAATTCTCTTGAGGAAACCCCTTCTCAGGAGCCAAGAATAGTCCTGTCAAGACCCATTTATATGAAAAGGCTGCTGGGGTGGTTTAGTTTTCATTCAAGTCTATATATAAGGTAAGTAACTACACTATGTCAGGTTACATGCACAAAATCCCACTTTCCTGTAGTTTTACTCAGTATATAATATACTTTCTAATTGACTGTAATTTCAAGGCCCTTTAAACAGTCTAAGACACACATTTACGTTAGCATCCTTTTTTGAAACTCTGTACAGTGTTTTAATGAGCCATGGAATTGAAGTCAATGTTGTTTCCTAGCACAGCCATTATAGGCCTATGAGCACATAGTGAAGAGAAGCATCCTGTTCAGAGCAAGTGATTTCACTTAACCTGGAGATGCCAGGACTTAAGGTCTTAAATAGGGAAAAGCCCACTGTACCAAACTAGACTTCACAAAATTCTAAATACAATTCAATAGTGAAATACAAGGCAGAAAAGATCAGGTGTTTAAAGCTTAAAATGAAAGAATGCATTTAAAAGTTGCATTAATTTTGGCATTAAAGAAAACATCTGGATAAGTGGAGACGGAGAGAGAGAGAGAGCGCGCACACGCGTGCCAAGAGAGAAGAGGGAGGGAGAGTGAGTGGGGAACAGAAGGAAGAAAGTGAAAGAAAAAGAAAAAACAAAAGGTTTTTCAAGGTAGTGGATACCTGCAAATGTCAAAGAAATGAAGGTTGCTAATGATGAGAGAGAACAAATAACAATCATGGGAATGTTAATAGTAGAAGACTAAGGTGGGTGACTTGTCCTAATGTTCTAATAATCTGCCTTGAAATTTCTTAAAATTCAACATAAACAAATTGTATCATATGGTATCTTAATGCTCCACATGCATTCAATCTTAATAAATATGGCTGGCAGATATTGCTGTCTATACTTTACAATATTTCATCACGTATACTTATCTTAAATCCACACAGAAACAACTCAAAAGTTCGATCTTAAAGTGCAATTTTTTTTCTGTTCAATGTGCAGATTTAATCTTAATGTACACCTTTGGGATTTCGTGTATCCTTCATTGTTCTGGTGCTCTGTGAGTGCCTTATCCTTGAAGCAGTATCTGTAGGAAAATTATTTCATCTGCTTCTGACATGTGAAAACGAATGTTCTAATGATGTGGAAAAATGATTTTACCAGAAGTTAATTTATTCTATCAATTTCCACAATTTCTCTAGTTTTTTTTTTGACACTTTTTCCCCCCAGAGAGAATATTTAATGTAATTACTTGGCAAGAATCTTAATCACTTGCTCTCTCTCTCTCTCTCTCTCTCTCTTTTTCTCTTCTCCCTTTCAGTTATAAAACAATACTTATTCAATCTAACCTTGAACACATATAATAAAAGAAATGACTTTTCTTTAAAAATCTGAAGTGTTATCGTATCTTTTTTTGAAGACTGTCATTCATGTCAATCAAAAAACTCTGAAAAAGAAGTGATATTTCTATAACATATTGCAAATACAATAATATCCTTAAAAGCAATTAAATTACATCACTGGTAAAATAATTATTATGTTTTTCATTAAAATAGCATTACTAATTCACCAATAACATTTTATACCCAAAATAGTGTCAGTTTCATGCAAAGGCTATAACAATTATATTTTTGCAGGAAAGGTTTTCTCTGTTTCATGAGAGTAGAAAATATTCTCTCAGAGTATTAACGTGTGAAGTTAAAAATGTTCTCCATCCAGGGACTGTGATCATGGGACTCTGAGAGAAAGGCAATGAATTGATATTTGGGATTTTATCCTCAAAAAGAAGAGTATTCTGTTTTAGAAATTTGATGTTATGAAAAATACTTAATATAAAGTACCTTTGGAATCTATAAGATATCAATTAGTAGGTATAAAATGGTACTTTAGCTTTTGGAACAGTAAAGGAGAATATATTATAGAGTAAATGCATTGCAACGATTATATACTATGTATATGTATATACACATATATATGTGCTGAATGGACAGTCTCAAAAAGATGTGTCCCTTACGATTTGAGATAGATGGTTTCCTAGGTAAGTAAAGGTTAGCTCAGTCAAAGCTTGTCTTACTCATTTTTTGCTTCTTTAGTCATGTTGCCCATGAACTCCTAAGTCTCCTTTAAGATAGTACATGCATATTAGATGCACAAGCAACCCCCTGTAATTAAATGTTGTCACCTGGAAATAAAAGAATATCTTTTCTCAGTGTGCTTTGTTTGCATTTCTGTGGCAGAAGAGGAGGAATACCAGTTGCTTTATAAAAGCTTATGTAAGGTATTGAGAACACAAAACAGGGCTTTTTTTGTGACGGTGGAACAAAACAGAGTACTAGAGAGAGTGAAAGGACTTTCCCCATGAGGCAATGGGAGGACACTGGTGTACAATATGAGCACGGCCATTTAAACAGAACACCAGACAGGTTTCCATGTGGAGGGAAACAGATGCAGCATAGAGTATCTGGCTTTAGTGGCTTCCAAGGGCCATCAGAGAAACACGCTGTAGAAGAGAAAAATGCTGTCTATCACTTGGAAGCTAGCAGGACTAGTTTCACTGCCAAGAGTTGGTAGTCATGGAGTTGTCTTGCATGAAACCTGTTAAGTTTCTCACACAGGTTTCTTAAGTTTCTTAGTAGGTTTCATGTGAGACAACCTCATGACTACCAGCTCTTGGGAGTGAATCCAGACAATGACTTTACATCCAGTTATTATAAACCTATATTTTACTCTCTAGGCTGGAAAGACCTGAGAATATATAAATCGCATGTATAAACAAGCCAGTACATCTTAATACAATCTACTAAACACTGCAAAAGGTATAAGTATAAGGTGATTTAAAAAAAAAAAAAGGAAGACCAAAACCATTCTGTGCTTGGGAAAGGGAGAGACATTTAGGAAACTTCACAGAATAATTGGTGTTTGAGTTGAGTCAGGAGAACTGAGTATGTAGTTATCAGACAGTCACAGGATGTATGGATATTCCAGGCAAGCACACAAAGGCAAAGGAGAACATGGTGTGTTCCAGGACTAGCTGTTATTTGGAGAGGCTAAAATGTAGTGGATATACGGAGATGAAGAGACAAGTAATAAGTCTGGAAAGCTGTAACTTGGATTTGTTAATTTGTTCATTGCAAAACTCCTCCAATTTGTATGCAATAATAAAATTTTGTTTGGAATTTTTGTGATCATCATGTTTGCAAGTGAGAGAGTTGCTGCCAGCCAACAAGGTTGCCCAGTATATAGGTTTGCCAAGATTTTTAGTGGGTTTTATGAAACAATACAAAATGAGACATTCTTAGAATGCAATATGGGCCTTCCTGAATAGCGCTCCCAAAAGGGATTGCATGGATATGATCCCTTTGTGGAGACCCAATATAGGAAAGCCAAAAAGACTCATAGAATTTGTCCAAGAGCACATGCTTGGTTATTTGCAGAACTATGATTACGAGAATATTCTCAGACTGGAGATCAGTCTAAGTTAATGATACGAAGGAAGTCTTCTATAAAAATTTCTCCTCTCTCCCTCAGACCCACTCCTACTTAGGCAAAAGGACTCCACTATCAATAATTCCCAAATAGCTCAACAGCCATAAAACTGAGAAAGGTCTGAGAATTTAGGAGGGTGATAGAGATGTAATTTAATAATTTAAAATAAAAAAGCCAATAACTTAATTATAATTTAGTACATGCCATTAATATTTAATTGCATTTTTCCTGAGTATTCAGGGATATTATTTTTGAAAAGGTATCCTTGATATTTAGCCACAGACATGTCAGATTAAAATGAAGAGCTGAGATATATTTAATTAAATATCTTGGAGACATTATTCTTATATAAGAAAAACAGACACTCTCACATTATTAATTACTTGGAAAAATTATAATTGGAGAAAATTGGCATAAGACTACAAAAAAATTACCCAGAGTGATAATCCAAACCTCAAAAGGTCAGTGTGAACACTGCATGCTGGTTATATATTAATAAAAGGGAATAAATCAAAGAACATATGTGTGACTTTGAACATTTCTAAAATTCAATATATTTTAAACTGCTGCCAAAAAGTAGATATTTATTTTCTCTGACATTATACCCTGATTCAGACTTAAGTACGTCCTCAATAATTCTGAAAGGCATAACAGTCAGTGATATATCAAAGGAACACTGCAGCTTCAGATATGCTTCTTCCCAATTTTACAAGCCATAGCAATATTACTTAATAAGCAGAAGCTGACTTCTGCCAACAGAGTCCTATACTTGCCTGACACAGGCAAATATATAATACTTTACAAGAAGAACATTTGAATATTTACTCTTTTATAGATCCTCCTTGACTGAAGAGAGGAGAAAAAAAGCCAACTGCACTTAGAATAATCCTTCACTGGGGAGACATTTTTAGTGAGTAATATTTCAAAGACTATTCAGTGGTGAAAAAAGTGTTGTATAAACAATAAATATTTTAGTGACTTCTACGGTGCAAATTTCACAATATAGTTTCTTTGATATGATCTACTTTCATTCTGCTGAAATTCTACTATCTTCAGTCATTTCTAAAAATACAAGTGGTCAAGAGTTTCACTACTAAACAAAGTCTTTACATTTCCAAAGCAATTATACTTGGTCTAAAATTAAATAGATTTCAGCCAGTCGTGTTGGCTTATGCCTGTAATCTCAGCACTTTGGGAGGCTTAGGCAGGAAAATCACCTGAGCCAGAGAGGTCAAGGCTGCAGTGAGCTGTGATCGCACTACTGCATTCCAGCCTAGGTGACAGAGTTAGACCCTATCTCAAAATATATATAATAAATAGCTTTCTATGTGTACATTCTTTTCATAACATTTAAAAAGCATGTGTCTAGACAACTGACTTAAATAGATAAGTCTATAAAAATTACATGTGGCTATATACATATCAAAAGATTGGTTAAATGGAGTATATGAGCTATAAATAAATATTTGATTTAGAAAACTAGAGTAGCCAGGCACTGTGGCTCACACCTGTAATCCCAGTACTTTGGGAGGCGAGGCAGGTGGATCATGAGCTCAAGAGATGGAGAGCATCCTGGTCAACATGGTGAAACCCCGTCTCTATTAAAAATACAAAAAAAAAAAATTAGCTGGGTGTGGTTGTGCACACCTATAGGTTCAGGAGGTTGAGGCAGGAGAATTGCTTCAACCTTGGAGGCATAGATTGTGGTGAGCTGAGATCGCGCCATTGCACTCCAGCCTGGGCAACAAGCGCGAAAATCTATCTCAAAAAAAAAAAAAAAAAGACAAGAAAAGAAAAAGGAGAAACCCAGAAAACTAGAGTTTTGATGTTTACGACAAACTACAAGTCATAGGTTAACAAAGCCCTGAAGGCTTGTTTTGAATTTTGAGTATGCCAAAACCCCTACAGCTTGTTGACCAGATTTTCCAGATGAACCAGGTTGGAATTGGACTGCAAAGGCTTCAAAGACTCTAGGACTGTGTTTTCTACTCCCTACATGACCCACGACAATTTGTGACATTATCTAGAATGCAAAGTGCTAGACCAATACAGACTGATTCTTCAAAGCCTCAAATAACAAAAAGTGAAAGTTAAGACAAGCTTAAGCAGGGAATGACAAAGCCAGAAACTCAACTGTAGGTTAAGAATCCTTAGTAGGGAGAAATGCTGATTCTAATAACCTTTGCTGCCAATTCGAATAAGCAATATGTGGTGACACATTGAATCAAAGCCAAAAGAAAAAGCCCAAGTTCAAAGCCAGGCCAAGAGTCTAGTTGGCTTTGCGTGTGCTGCCCTGACAAACAGTGGTCAGGAATCCTAATGAAGGCTGGGGTATAGATGAGGTCAAAGCACCAAAGAGCCATTGAGTAATGAAACAAAATACAGGGCAGTAACCACATCACATCATTTTAACACAAAAGAAAGATCAAGGATCCTCAAAGTATTGTTACACCTTTGACACTTTCTATTAACCATTCGGAACTTGACTATCACTACTAAGTTTCATCCTCAAATACTGTAGAGCTTCTATAGTGCAAAATACATTTCATTGATCAGATAACATACATGAAAACAGCTTTATTTCTCAGTTATAATCTTGCTTATTCCTGGATTTCATGTGCTACTTATAATTTGAAAACTAACCTTTGTTAAGAGAAAGTAACTCCTACAGAGAGATGATTCTGTGCCTCCTTTACCTCCACTCTAGAGATAGAAAGCAGGCCATCCAAATCATGAAAAAATGGAAACAGAAATGTCAATTTCACTGGAGAGAGAGGATAGAGACCAAGACTTATTCTTAGGAATAAAACAGATTTGTGATGAGGTATTCTTTTTGGTATATGGGAAACAGTGATAATTTCAGGAGAAAAAATATTGTGGGGATTCTTGAGAAAATTGGAAAGAAACAAAAGGTTTACTTGTTTCTAGTAAGATGGGGGACTTTTATTGAAAGCTATGTGGGTGCTAAGAGCTACTAAGAAAAAGCACCAAACTAAAGAGCATATGAAATTGACCCACTGACAAGGAATCAGGAATGCGTTCCAAAGCAGAGAACTGGGAAAATTATACCCAAGAGCTCATAAACTTAGAAAGGTTTTTGATTATTTTACTTATTAATTTTCAACACATTCCAAAAGTGTTTCACAGAGCTTTTAAAAATAACTCCAATACCAAAGACTAAAATTGAACAGTGAGAAAATTTTTAAAAAGGCAAAAATAACCATAGGTAACTAAATAAGGGTCTGGTTAGGACTTGCACAAAGAAATGCAAAACACAAGCTCTTATAGAATTATTGAGCTGGGAAACAAACTTGGCTTTAAACTTTCTAGGATTCAAAGCAAAAAGATGCAGGAATAGTGAGGCTACTAATTTTTTTTTTGTTTCTCAATTATCCTTCCTCAAAAAAAAAAAATCCTTGAAGGTAAAACAGAAGCCTTGGGCTAGCCCAGACCCTGTGAGTTGTGAGGGTTCCACAGGGCAAAGGGGGGAAGGGAGACGACAGAAAGAGCAAGTAAGTGGGAAGCATGAAGAACTTCAATTGCCAGGAATAGAAGACACAGCTCTGGTGACTATGAATGATACTGTTGACATTTGCTGAGACACTCTAAGCAGGGTGGATGTTGTGAAACTCTCAGGCACCATACGCCTACCCGACATCCAAACTTTCCAACCCTGTCAGGTTCTGGCATCACCTAAGCTGCCAGGATGACACTATAAAATCTCTGCCTTGTCCCCACTACCATCCCTTATGTGTTTCTCTCTCCATTTAGTCCTTTCTACCCGGTCCTATGAAACCGTTGTTCCACTATCACTCGACTAAACTTCACTCTGTTTTTGCTTTGAAAGAAACACAAATCTCACCTGAAAACGCTATCCTCCAGATACCAAAGCCACACTCAGCCTTCCCCTGAAGGTGCCTGCCCCTTCCCTACCATCTTTTTAAAAAATCTAACACTATTATGATTATTTTAGTTTTGTCTTCATAACGTTTTCCAGACTCACTTCATCACCAGAATCAACTACATAATAAATATGAAGTCATCCTTTTCAATAGCTAACTGAAGACCATTTCCTTGTCTATTTTCACACATAAAGAAAATTTGGTTTCTCTGTGAGTACTGGAAGGAGTGCAAACTTTCAACAGAAAACACTGCAGAACTGTGCACAGTTCCCCCAAATACATCATGAGTGATGTTTGCTGCCTTCATCATTCTGCACATGTTATTTGCTTATTCTGAAATTCCTTCCCATAATACTTTTATCTGGAAAACATTTATCTTAAAAGACCCAACCAAAAGTCCCCTCATCTCCTTTCCTTTCTCCTAAATGTCCTGAAGCTTTTTTGAAATGATCTTTGCAAAAATTATAACTGAGAAAATTGTGCGGGTGAAAGAGATCTGATGTAACGGACACCATCTTGCTTCTAACCTCCGAGCTGTCCTTGTTAATTCCTGGGCATATGCTGAACTAACTTTGGGAGGAACTCTGAAAGAAAGATGATAACAGCCCTCGCACAAAACAAGCCCCCTTCCTGCCTGGGACTAGACTGCCTTTGTAGGACTAACAAATTCAACATAATATTAGAAATTACGGTTTAGGAGTCATGCAACTGAAGGCTGCAAGACTCTGAACCTCCCTAAATTGTTCCTGGGGATATCATCACTGTTGTAAAATCTAATATCAGTGCTTGAAATATTTTGGAGACTCTGCACTCAATGGATCAGCTGGCATGACCCAGGTCAATAAACTGGCTTATCTGGTCTCACCCAGGAACTGACTCAGCACAAAAGGACAGCTTTGACTCTTTATGATTTCATCTCTGACCCGACCAATAGCACTCTCCGCTTTCTACCCACCAAATTATCCTTAAAAACCCCTATCCCTGAGTTTTTAGAGATGCTGATTTGAGTAATAATAAAATTCTGGTCTCCCATACAGCCTGCTAAAATCTTTCTCTACTGTAATTCTCCTCTCTTAACAAATCAACTCTGTCTAGGCAGCGTGCAAGGAGAACCCACTGGGTGTTACATTCTCAGGAAGCTAATGATCCACCTTTACATCCCTGTTGCACCTTGTATCTCCACTACAAAGAAAAAAGTCTCCCTCACCAATTAATTTACATTTTTGTTTGGCATGGACTAGCACCCAGGACCATGTGAAGGTCTCAGCACATAGGCAAACAACGAACATTTGTGAAGTAAATGACATTTTTTGAAATTGCAATCTGTTACTTTCAACTAGTGATTTAAACAAGCAGTGCTAAATTGTCCATAACCTTTTTTGTTAAGTTTAAACCAAGAAGTTATGATTTTTTTTAACAGAGTTTCCAAAAATTTCTTTTGGAGTCATTTTGAAACAGAAAGCCCCCAAATATTTGAAGAGCTAGTGGTATTTCTCTATCTAGCAACATTAATTCTGCAGATTTGTGATATGAAACTTCTTAAAGAGGTAACCTAAACGAATGGTATAAAATGACCCATGATATACATCTCTCTATAAAGCATTAAAATATCTCACAATTGTTAGAGATAAACATTTGCAATTAAGCAAATTCAGCTGTACATAAATGTACATGTTTATGTCCAGCTGACAAATTATTTTTTAAAATGAGATTTATTTTCCTCTTTTCCTATAAAACTAAGTTCTTCACGAAGTACTAAGTTCTGGTTTTGTGCAATTGAAAAAGTCAAACAGGCTTTCCTATCTTGCAAAATAGATAGATGGCAACTACTATCTGCATAACAAAATTAAGTGACACATATATTTGATCATCTTTTCCATGATTCACTGTCCTGTATATTGCTTTTGAGTTTTATTATGCAACTGAATGACATAATTAGCTATATTTTACCAAAAAGAAATCTATTCATGATTAATTAGCACCGTGACTTCAAGTCAGGATCTGATTCTTAGCATTCTCTTTTTTTGTTGTTGTTGAGGCGGAGTCTCGCTCTGTTGCCCAGGCTGGAGTGCAGTGGCACGATCTCGGCTCACTGCAACCTCTGCCTCCGGGTTCAAGCGATTTTCCTGCCTCAACCTCCTGAGTAGCTGGGATTACAGGCACGCACCACCACACCCAGCTAATTTTTGCATTTTTAGTAGGGACAGGGTTTCATCATGTTGGTCAGGCTGGTCCTTATCATCCTTTTAAGATACATTATGGCATCTTTTATTGATCCATGAATATATAACTCAGGTGTGTGGCAAAGCACAAAGACACTGGCCGAGAGCTGGAGCCAACAAGGTGCCGTGCAGGTAGATAAAGGAACACAGCATGGAGGAAATGTTTTAAAGGTAATGTTTGTTCTTTCGGACTAGGGAAGCTCTTCACTGCATAAAACAAATCATACTAGAAGATGCAGTGAGAAAAAGACATATGAGGACAGATAACATATTTTTACAGAAATGTAAAAGCCTTTTAATTTCTACTTCCCATTTCCCACCCTCTTCCGTGGTTTTATTTGCTGCCTCCTTGATTCAGCATCGCTCCCCACGGGAGTCCTGGCTGCCTTCAAAATTTTCTTCACTTAAAAAGACTAGGTTGGGACTTACTGTGCTCTTGATTTAGTGTCAATTTAACATTGAAACAATCTTGAAAGAAACGCAGGCTCCCCTGCAGAGAACTGCTGGAGAACTGGCAAAAAGAGCCGGAGAAGGAATTGTAAACGGTTGCCTCCCACTCCTCCAAGAAAGCCGCCTCTGGTGCCTTCAACTTCATTAGACTTTTTAAATGGCTCCCAATACCCACTTTTCTATCCCAGTGAATACTAAAATCAACCTTTTTTTGTGCAGCACAGCAAGGGTTTAGAAATAAGTCCTGAGGACCCCAGCACCTTCTTCCTTACCCACCTCCAGAAACTGAAAACCACAGAGTCCAGCACCTTGTTCCTCAAAACTATTTTTAGAAATGCATACCCAGGAGCTGATTATAGAAGGCAACTATCTCTTTTTCACACTGCTATTTCAAGTTCTGAATATAATACTGAGTGCCCATAAAATATATGATCCAGCCTGTGATAACCAGCTGACCTGTAGAACTTGACAGCACTAAGAACTCGGTGGGAACCATTGGTTTAAATCCATTCCCAAGAGACCATGAAGCCCTAAGCACATCTCAGCGCCCCCATTGTGTCTCTTTTCCTTCTCATCTCAGCATCCTCTTTAGTTGCAACTATCATCATGTTTTCTATCAAACTCTAAAAGCTTAGTGAAAAACTCAAAGGAAAGTGATAGCCCCTTTTACACTGAGACTTGAATGTGATGTTGAAGCATTTTGAAAAAAAATTCAAAAACAGTGGGTCCAAAATGCCTACAAGGGCAAAGATTTTTTTTTGTTGTTAAATTTTTTGCTTATCAGAACCCACAGAGTCCTAGACCTATGTTTGAAAAACAGATGCTACTAGAAAAATAAATTCTGCAAATAAAAAGTTTTTGAGCTTTTTCAAAAAAATAAAAAAAAAATTATTCATTCCCTGATGAATAATGTCCTCCTCAGCTTGTACCTTTCATAAGGTCAAACCACGATGTACATTTATAAAAACCAAACAAGGGAAAGAAAACCATTGAATAAAATATACCCTGTGTCTTGCAAGTATTAATAAAACCCAGCCTACTTCTCCATCAACAACCCAGATGTACAAACAACACAAACTCAGAATCCTGGTTACCTGACTCAGAAAACCTCCATTTACTCTCTCTGATTACCGAGTAAACTCTTCTCTGTATTTCCTGGGGGTAGCACAGGAAACAGTGTGACATGGCTCCTTCTCAACTACCAACTTTCTAAACCACTGACCTCGGATTGCAAGGCCCCTTCTGTTCCTTCCTCCTGCTAAGGAGCTATGTAAAAATTCTGCATCAAAAGTACAGGAGGACAAGCAAAAGGCTTAAGTTCCACCTCCGACTCTGCCACTCATCACGTTCAGGCAGGTTCTTCACTTTTCTGGGTCCTGTTGTCTCCTCTGAAAGGAGGAGGACAAATAAGAGAAACTAAGACACTCCCCTTCCAATTTAAAATCAAAGAATTACAGAATGTTCCCAAACCAGAATCATATTGGGTCTTCACAGGGAAAAGAAACCATATAGAAGATGTTAATTATTTATCTGTCCCACTAAAGACTGTTTTTTTCCAGAGGCCACAAATGACACAAATCAGATTAAGTTATCATGCAGGGGCCAAGGGGACCCTTCCTCTTTGCCCTCTGAAGTTTCACTGAAAAGTCAACTGATAAAAGGCAGATTAATTGGGGGTGAAATTCCTTGTGCTCCTTCACTCATTTGCCTTATTGTTACTCTAAATAGATTACCAAAACAAACAAAAAATACTGGAGCAGAAATATTGAGGATAAAAAATACAAAATATTAACAGGAAATATCCTTTCCACATTTAATAATTCTCTACCTTCTATTCGTCAACAAGATTTACAGTTACCCTAAAATTTTCTCAGATTAAATATATCAAATTGGGCCACGTGGGGTGGCTCCTGCCTGTAACTCTAGTACTTTAGGAGGCCTAGGCGGGAGGATCTCTTGAGCCCAGGAGTTCCAGATTAGCCTGGGCAACAAAACCCCCACCTCCAAAAACAAAATAAAATTATAAAAAATAAAATAAAACAAAATAAAAAATCAAACTGGTTTTTGTTGAGGCTCAGAGACTAACCACAGAAAATATGGTATTTTGACATGCTGAAATGAAAAAGCTGCAAGGTCTTCCTGGCCTTCCCTCCCTGACAACTGTCTCTCCCAAAGAAACTGGAGTTATCTGCCTAAGATCCAGACCCACCAAAGAGAACAACAGGTTTTCTTTCTATCCCTAATATTTTAAGATTCATTGTAGAAAAGATGACCAAGAAGTGATCACACACGAACAGGCCTTTGTATGAGTATAGTGACTGTCTCTAAGGGTCATTTAAATTTAAAAGAAAACTATTTACAATTTCTGTTCACCAATTCAGTCATTTATTCTCCCTAGTCATTACTTATTGCCCTCAATAGGATTCCTCTTCCCCCTCCTCCCAAAATTTGTTTTACCAAGATATAAACTCTCATTCTTTCTATAACCTCAAGATAACACATAAGTTTCTTTTTTTTTTTTTTGAGACAGAGTATCGCTGTGTCACCAGGCGCCAGGCTGGAGTGCAGTGGCGCGATCTCGGCTCACTGCAACCTCCGCGTACTGGGTTCAAGCAATTCTCCTGCCTCAGCCTCCCGAGTAGCTGAGACTACAGGTGTGCGCCACCATGCCCAGCTAATTTTGTATTTTAGTAGAGATAGGGTTTCACCATGTTGGCCAGGATGATCTTGATCTCTTGACCTCATGATCCGCCCACCTTGGCCACCCAAAGTGCTGGGATTACAGGTATGAGCCACAGCGCCTGGCCCAATAATACATAAGTTTCTATAACTCATTGAGAAGTTGGGTCTTCATTCTGAAAGCTCTCATGTAGAGAATTATTAAATGTGGAAAGGATATTTCCTATTAAATAAATAAATTTCTATGCCTTTTCTATTAATCAATCTGCTAATGGTCAGTGATCTTTCAGCAACCTTTTAGGGGGCCAAAAGCCTATGGCCCTTTATTAGGTCATTCTTTCATTGCTACAAAGAAATACCTGAGATTGGGTAACTTAAAGAAAAGAGGTTTAATTGGCTAATGATTCTGCAGGCATTACAGAAAGCATGGTGCTAGGATCTGCTCAGCTCCTAGGGAGGTCTCAGGAAGCTTACAATCATGCCAGAAGGTGAAAGCAGAGCAAGCACATCGCGTGGTGAAAGCAGAAGTGTCAGAGGCTTGTGAACCAGAGCAACTCCATCTTAAATAGGAGCTGGGTAAAATGAGGCTGAAACCTACTGGGCTGCTTTCCTAGATGGTTATGGCCTTTTAAGTCACAGGATGAAAGAGGAGTTCAGCACAGAATACAGGTAATAAAGACTTTGCTGATAAAACAGGTTGTAGTAAAGGAGCCAGCCAAAACCCACCAAAAACAAATTGGTGACGAGAGTGACTTCTGGTCATCTTCACTGCTACACTCCCACCAGCGCCATGACAGTTTACAAATGCCATGGCAATGTGAGGAAGTTACCCTATATGATCTAAAAAGGGGAAGCATGAATAATCCACCTCTCATTTAGCATATCATCAAGAAATAACCATAAAAATGGGCAACCAGAAGCCCTCAGGGCTGCTCTGTCTATGAAGTAGCCATTCTTTTATTCCTTTCTTAATGAACTTGCTTTCACTTTGCACTGTGGACTCGCCCTGAATTCCTTCTTGCGTGAGATCCAAGAACTCTCTCTTGGGTCTGGATCAGGACCCCCTTCCTGTAACAGAAGCAAGCAAGAGAACATCGTGGGGGAGATGCTACACTCCTTTAAACAACCAGAATCTCACGTAAACTCAGAGTCAGTGTTCACTTACCACCAAGGGGATGGCCCCAGCCATTCGTGAGGACCCTACCCCCATGATCCAAACACCTCCCACCAGGCACCAGCTCCAATACTGAGGATTGCATTTAAACATGAGATTTGGCCAGAACAACTATCCAAACTATAGCATGCTGTTATAGCTAGTTAGGCATGAGCAGAGGAGGAGAGGACTCTCTCTCCACTAGGAATATCAAATGATGTTTTGACAATTATCATACTGTCTCTCTAAAAATGATAATTCACCAGCCCATCCAGGGGGCCAGGGAAAGGCCATTTCCTGATGATCCACAGCTGTTAACATTAAAGCCTTGATTGAATGCAGATGCCAGAAGAAAAAAGAAAAAACTTTCTGGGCATGCACACTAAGGATGGAATGGCCAAGTAAACAGAACCTTCTGGGTACACTCCACCAGAAAAAGGAAAAAAACCTCAGACAGGCATGTGTACAACTTCCAAAACACACTGCACATGCTCAGTTCCCAAGGTAGGAAAGGCACTGCATGTGCAAAAAGCCTACCCTAAGGGAAGAATCACGGGAAAGAGGCCAGCCTACAAAGTCCTAGGATCAAGGTTAAACACCCTGTTTTTTTCTCTCTCTTTGACCTTCCGTGCTCATTTACATATCTTCCAAGGGTTCTTTCTTATTTTACCTGTTCTAAAGCCTTTTTAATAAACTGCCACTCCTGCCCTGGAACTTGCCTCGGTGTCTTTTTCTATTTTATGCCCCTCAGTTGAGTTCTTTCTTCTGAGGAGGCAAGGACTGAAGTTGCTGCAAACCCACATGGATACACCACTGGTAACTCGGGTCTCTTCCACCAGTAACAATTCTGCCTCTGCCCCCACCAACCCCAATCTCATGTCCTTCTCACATTGCAAACTACAGTTATGCCTCCCCAGTGGTCCCTCAAAGTCTTAACTCATCCAGCATTAAGTCAAAAGTCCCAAGCCCAAGTATAAAGTCTCATCTGAGACACGGCAAGTCTCCTCCAAGACAAGGCAACTCTCCTCCACCTGTGAGCAGAATCTCAATGCTGCTTTTCTCTCCCGGAAGCTACAGTGAAGATAATCCAGGAACCTGCTTTATGGGCAAAGGGGTAAGAATTTCTTACCTGCACACTACCCCCCGCCCCCGCCTGGCTTCTGGCCTTTCTCTCTCTGAGCACTCTGGTGAGTGGACAGTAAAACTCTTATTTGTTTCCTCTGCAAGACTGATTAATGGGAAAAAAGGATTTGTGTGACAAGTCTTGAGCTTTAGTGATGCTGGTATACTTTTGGTACTTTGTGTTATGAATATTCATACTGTTTGATCCCTTTGCTCTCAGAAATAGCCTTTTTTGTTGTTGTTTTTCTTTGTCTTTATCTGTTTGGTTCTGTCATTAAAAAGGATACTATAGCATAGAACTCTGGCCTAGGACTCCTATACACCTGCTGTTTGAGCTACAGACTAGTCAGTTTAATGGTTGAGTCAACCAGGGTCTGTTAAGACAAACTTTACTGGGGTCCTTGAAATAAAAACCAGATGAAGTTTCCCTCTTGCCTATGTCCTTGAGAGCCTGGCTTTGTGACTAAGGGGGGAACTCTCAGTCTCCGCCTTCCAGAGAGTATAAATTTTCAGGTTCACCTCAGGTGGCTGTCTGAAAGGATGAGGTATCTGAGACACGTTGTATTTTAAACAGCAGACTCTTCATTCCAAAAGTGTCAAGCTCTTAGGGGAGTTCTGTATTAAAAGATCCCTTTCAGACTGGGCTTTTGTCTTTTGCTATCTTGTCTATTTCTTAGATAAATTTTTAGGGATTATGGGAATTGCCTCTTCTATACCCTCTTCAGGAATACCTCTTGCTAATATGGTAAAAACCTGGAAAATTCACACCTGGGCTTTACATAAAAAGACTTTTGGATTGAGCCACCACTGGGGTTAGGTACATCATTGAAAATAGAAAAAAAGATTTGAGAGATCTTTTATTCTAAACAATTATTGGAAAGGTTCAATTAAATGAACACAAAGTAATGTCATGGCTAGCCTTGAGAATTCTTTTGAGCAGGTCTGACCTAAAACAAAGTTAAAATCCTGTGTAAGCTCAGAACTGCCTGCCTTACATTCCTTCTGGGAAGAACAATGGAGACCACCCCATGCTGTGTCCAGGAGTTAAGGTTCTGCCCCTTCACTGTGGTGGCCTAGGTTCAATTCCTGGCCAGGAAACAAGTCCTTTCTGTTTTGACAGTTGTGTGATTTAAAATATCAGCTCTTTGTCCCTGCTAAATTCTAGTAATAAGAGGTTTGAGGGATTTTCTTAAGACCTCTATAGTCAAAAGTTGACTTAATCAAAACCTATATTTAGGCTAGTCACTCTCACTCTCTCTCTCTCTATGTATGTACACACAGACACACACATAGTAAATTCTAACAACCTGGGATGCGTTCAAAAAAAAGAAGAAGAAATTAACAGAAAATGATGTCATCTATTCTTTTTTGGTAGTAACTGCTATCTTTCCTCAGGGAATCTCCAGAGCTGTAAATGGGCAGAGTCCTCTCAGATCCAAAATTCTGTTCTCTGTAGTATTGCATTTCCTGATCGTTTTGGCTTTTGGGGGCTACCAGAAATTACTTTATGAAAAAAATGAACCTTGGTATGTATCATGGCTAGGTGAGAAATACACTTTGAGAATGGCGATGGCAGTTGCTTACAGTGAAATTATTACCACAGGGTGCTCCTCTTTGAGTGTTTGGGTAAGAAAAGCATCCTTTAGGCCCTAAAGACTGTCTGCTTTCTTAGGCTGAGTTCCTTAAGGGGCTCCACTCTAAAGTCAGTAGTCTAATTAAGAAATAAGCTAAGTTAAAAAGCCATTTCACAACTTTCTGGCATTTAGCTGACTATCTTAAAATGCTTTTCTATGGAAAAAAAAAAAAAGCCTTACATCTTTAAGGAAATCTCCATTTGTAAGGATGTCACTCTGACCATCATTTTAAATTTATAGGCTATACCTTTATTTAAAGTACTTTTCCTGGCCTTAACTAAATTTCACTTACACAGTTTTTTTTTTCCCCTTGGTTTGGTTTGAACAAATGGTAAGACAATATTCAGGCTTAATGTCGTAATGCTATGCTTTCAAAGTATAAAAATACAGACTCTCTATGTTGTTTTACCTTAGCCTTCTCTTTAACAATGCAAATTTAAGGTTGCCTAGCTAACAATTACCATGGGCAAAGAAACAGATAATCAAGAAATCGACAGTCTAAAGTGGGAAGAAAAAGCCTTAAAAACTGGAAAATTACAAATATCACAAATCTATAAGATCTGCTTCTCTCTCTGTGTCTATATGTCTATGTAATTACACTGGTAATGTGTGATGTTTTACTACTAAAATATTTAAAAGGGTTCTAATTTATTATTTAAAAAGTAAGTGCTTAAATCAAGTACGTTACACAAAAAATAATAAAAAAAAATTTAAAAAAAAAAAAAACCTGGCTAGGGCTGGTGGCTTACACCTGTAATCCCAGCACTTTGGGAGGCTGAGGCAGGCGGATCACTTGAGGTTAGGAGTTTGAGACTAGCCTGGCCAACATGGTGAAACCTCGTCTCTACTAAAAATACAAAAATTAGCCAGGTGGGGTGGCACACGTCTGGAATCCCAGCTACTTGGGATGCTGAGGCAGGAGAATTGCTTGAACCCAGGAAGCAGCGGTTGCAGTAAGCCAAGATTGCGCCACTGCACTCCAGCTTGGGCGACAGAGTGAGGCTCTGTTTCAAAGAGAGAAAAAAAAAAAAGGAAAAAAGAAACCTTTAACTCAAGTGCCTTTTAGTTCACATGACTTTAATAATCTTTAATAAAGCTAATTTTATAATTATCAATAAAATAAAAATGTCTTCGAAATTAGTTTAGACATTTGGTCAAAACTGATCAGGCAGGTCAGATACTGTCTTTGCTACTTGTTTTAAGGTTAGAAACCATTTCTGTAATATTTTTGAAAATTGTTTGACTTGTCTGTTTTGGAGGCTTCAGTTCTAGGCTCTAAACTAATATGCAGGGTAAACTATGCTGGGAAGGGTCAGACTTTAACTGCTGCTTTGTCCTGAGCTCTGCATCTGATACATAATTAAAATTGTACTAATTTTTCAGTGAACCTTTAGAGGGGTGAAGAGTCTATGGCCCCTACACTTTCCCTTAACAGTTTGAAAAATGTATTTGCTTTTACTGCATGTATAGGGAGAGATAGCAACTAAAAAGTTTTGCAGAAAAATATTTTCTCTACTGGGAGTAAAAGCATAAGAGAAACCATTTTCTGGTTTAAAAACCCTACGGGTCACTATTGATCCAGTAATAAAATAGGGCCTTGTGGTGGGGATGGGGGTATTTTCCTGCATCTATAAAGTCATGGATATTTGCACAAATAGCCACGCAAGTTAATATACCTACAATACCTTTGTAGTCATTCACTTTCTTTTAAGTGTTAACGCTTATTCCCATGTAGTAAAATTATAAAATTATGTATAAACTGTACAAAGCATTATCTGACCAAATAAGTTTCATTACAGAGACATCAAAATCACTGACCCTATTTCAGAATAGCACAAAGATATAACGTTCTAAAATTGAGTTTCAACAGTACCCAGGAACTGAAGGGTCCTGAATATGAAGCTCATTCTCAAACAGCCATGCCAAAGAAGAAGCCAGGATTCTGTTAGCCAGAAATCCCATAACAAACCTTCTGCCACATTGAATAGTATTTGGTTTCCCTAAAAATAAATTTTTTAAAATTAATACATAGAAGTAAATTTTAATAATGCTGAAAATATTCTTTCTGATGTAAAACATCTAAATGTCTTAGTTCTTAATGCGCTTTTCAAGGGAAGGATAGAATGTAATGCAGCTGTCATTTTCCTAATATAATTATCTAAAAATTGTTAGTTTACTTTTAAAATACTATGTACAAATCTGTGATGAAAATAAGTGGTTGAAAGAAAAATAAGATGTTCTATCATGTTGTTAGCGGAACAAAAGCAGGAACCTACTCAACAGATACGATTTACTAAACTGCACAATAGAATTTATATCAGTTATATAATTCTCATTAAAACAATCGCTGTGCCCTATCTAACAGAGCACTAAGTTACCACAATCAAATCTTAGTTGTCAGGCATAAGGCTTGAAGGAAATAAAAATATTTTACCCCCAAATATACTTCTTTGGCATATTTTAAGATGGATACTCAGAGGGCTACAAACTCCCTTCAACTCCTATAGGCTCAAGGCAGTGTTTCCTATTTGGATGTGGAATCTCAAGTGAAAGATGGGCCAGGATATCCCAAAACCTAGCCACTGTGGATCAGATGCGGGGTCAAGTTCCGGGAGAGCCTGCTGGGACCATGAGAATTAGACAGGTGTCCCTGTGTTGAGCAAGAAAATGTTGAGTATTGACAAAGTCGTCAGAGAAAGAAATGTTAGAAAGGTCCCAGGAGCCCAGAAAGGCAGTGTTTAAGGTCCAGGAAGTCAAATAATGACACCAGCGTATTAGATGGATTAAGGCACTCTCTGATTCTTAAACAGGTCATCTCCTCTGTGTCCTTTTCCATACTGTCTGATAAGACAGAGAGTGTGCCTGGTCCTACTAGCATTCACACCACTCTCCAGAGGCCAGAAAGCCCCAGGGGAACTTTACAAGAGATCTTCACACAACAACCCACCTTATTCCATAACTGTCCAGTAGCTAAAAGGAACAATTATAAAATAAGGATACCACCCTCAAAGAGTATAAGATCTAGCTGAGGGGACAAAACATACACAAACAGCAGTGCAAGGCACTAACTGACCCAGGCTTTAATTCTGTGGTACAGATACACCCTTTCCCCATCCCAGCTCTGACATCTGTCTCCTACACCAACTACACCATCAGTGTTTGCCTGACTTTGTTGCTTACTTCACTGCTTATACGCACTTAAACTGGGTCATCCTGGCATCTGCAGTCCCCACTCAACCCTGTATCCCTCTGCCTTGCCGTCAGCTACTACTTACATTGCTCTCCATACATTTCATAACCAGGCACTACACGGCCATCAACTCCTGATGCTAATTCACCAAGTCCTTTATAGCCAGCCAGTGGAGAGGCCTGGTAAGAGGGCAAATTGTATAACACCAAGGGTGTCCAAGAAAAACAGGTTTATAGTTCCATTCTTTTATTGTAAAATTACTTATTAAATTACTTCCCTTTGCATGTTTTACTCGTTTTTCTAACAGTACTCTCCTCTAGCAAGGAAGTAGATGAAACCACAGTGTGCAGCCCTGCCCACTCCACTGTATGTGTTTGTTCTTAGAATGTTAAGTCAGAGAGAGTAGAACACAGTAAGGGAGCTGGAAAGGTTTCACCTGCTTTTTGTTTAAAAGTATGTCAGTTATAGTTTATTATCCCAATGATACATTTTTAAAAATTATTGCAGTCACACTGTATGCATGTGATATTGATGTCAATCATAAGCAGCGTAAGTTATGTTGTTATTAGAATAACCTGTTGTACAATGCTTCATATTTTGCAAGAAAAGGAGACATTTAAATGATGTGGTTCTGGTGAAAACACGTCTGTAACTGAACATGGGACGAGCAACCTCTGTATCATTCTCACCTTTGATACTGTTAAGCTATCCTCAGCCCACACCAGTGCCATCAACCTTGCTCCCAGAAAGGCTATCTACATTCTCTGAGGTGCCATTAATAAAATCAGAGTCTGGGATCAACTGTGAAAGTGAATTACATACATGAGTCAATAAATCAAAATAATACTCTAACAAAATAGATAAGCCAAGTTTATTGTTCCTAGCAGTAGGCTTTAACCATATGATAATGCTCTGTTGATTTTCTCTTAAAAATGTCATCCAATTAAATAAACCTGTCAATCCATCTCAGTCAAACAAGGTTTGGGCAATGGATTCTTAGTGGGATTTTCTATATGATTAAATGATAGGAACTTATTTGCATTAGTACTTTATGTGGCCAAAGCATATACAAGAAACTTACAAGAAAAACGGGAGACAAAAGTGAGCCATGAGCAAGGAACTGAAAAAAATACAGCCAAGGAAACTTCCCAATATGAGTTATTCAGATCTCCAAGCTGGATCAAGTAGAAATCCTAGATCATGAGGCATGGGTAAAAGTTCTTAAATAGGGAAAAGACATTACAAATTACTTCCTAGGCCTTGAGTTACTTAAACCCCTTTTTGTTCCTACATTTGTATGTAAATAACAGTAATAATAAAATCTTTATGAGATAAACTGAGAATTTTAAAGACTACATTTGAGAATTTCAAATTCCTAGAATACTGAATATTTAACAAAATAAAGGGCTATAATATAAGGTTAGCTTCTTATAATATGAAACATGCTTTAATTTATAAAGAGTAGAGTGCATGGAGACTGGCTGTGAAAATTTTAAAATTCTAATCTGCTTATAAAACACTCAGGCTAAAATAAATCTTGGCTTTAGTTAAGATAAAGTAACCACAGCTACAGGGCTACTGTTAGCATGAACGTGCCCTTCCCAGTAAAAGAAGACAACTCAGTTACAGATCTTACAACTTAAAAACAATTTTTTTCTCAAACAAATCATTTTTATTGATTTGAAATCAATAGAGCTTTCATAAACTATTTCTCAAAGAAGAAAAAAAGACAGATGAGATTAATTTTTAAATCTTAGCACTGAAAGGAGAGGCCACCGTTTCTCCCTCTAGCATTATTCTTGTTATAACTATTTGAGATTTCAATTTCCACAGATAGGATCTTGCCTTTTGTCTTACATGACTGTTTCTACTTTATTAGGACTATTCATTTTCATTCCCAGACCCTAGATTCTTGTCACTACCAATATCTGGACTTTCTCCAGATCTCACTCACAAGAACCTCATTTCCTACTTTTTCTAACTCCCTTCCTATGTCCAACAATCTTTAAGCTGCATCAGGATCTTTTGAGGAATCTGGGTTTTGGCTAAAATCCTACTGTGATCTTTCAGGCCCGACCCCAGGCAGTTACAAGACTTTACCTGGCAGGCCTGAACTACCTTCCTTGTACCAATTGTGTGCAGCCAGTGCATTGCTGAAAGGAGTTGCAGTCACAGACTCAGGCCCCCAGGGCTGGCCACGTTCTTATGCACATCTGTGTTCTTAGCAAGAAGGCTTTCAGGAACCTTTGCTAAGAACTTATCATTTGGAGGAGGTGAAGGGGAACCTTGAAGATACTTTTCTCCACCCTAGTTTAATAACGTTTTACTCATACCTCTTCCTTTCCACCTTTTCCCTGGGCCCCTAGTACATAAAACTAAAGGAGACTTTTGTCGAAGTCTCCCTAAGCAGAAAAGCAATTCCCCACATCTTGTATTGATTCACCTGACCCTCAGATATCTAGTACTGTTTCACGGGCAAAATGGACAGAGGCAGTACGTGGGTGGGGTGGAAGTGGGAAGTGGTAGAGAGGGTGGTCAGAACCTTCTCTGGTTTAGCCTCTTACTTTTACTATCACAGTGAGTGATTAAATGTTTGAGTGTTATTTCACTGTGGCTTATTGTCATAATTAGCTATTCTGATGCATGGCAGCATAGCTCAGTTCTCTCCAGCTCAGGTTAGCCTCTGACATCTAGAATTAATTGTACAACCACCTTTTCAATGTACCTTCCCCTCCTCATGTCATCATTTCCACTCTTACTCAGCTTAAATGTCATGGTTGTTTATTGCATTCAGCCCCAAACTACCATGACTCTCTTGTACTTCATCACGTTCACTTGGGAAAATCATGTACTTGGTAAAACCAACTCTCCATCTACTCTGTCCTTTTACCTGTATGACTGAATGTGTTTGGAGAAAATCCCATAACTATACTGACTGGCATTGCTTTATATCCACGATCTTTGTCTTTCGTGGCAAATATACTATACATCCTTAATCTATTCACTCTTCCATATACCTCAAATTCTATTAAATACTTTCGTCTCCTATTCAACATCTGAAACCTCCTGCATCTTTATGTCTCTCTGATGACTGTGCTTCCTACTTGACTAAGAAAATATAAGCAATCAGAAGATATACAAGCTCCCATCAGAAGGTATGCAATATCTATACCCTTTTAACAACCTCATCTGCACTTATATATTCTGCCTCTTCTCCATCATTGTGAGCCAATTCTATATGCATTTGTCTGAAACCAACTCTCCAATTTTTATACTAAATCTCAATTCCTCTTGCTACTCAAGGGCATCACTTTAGCATTTTTTTTCATGGTTTAAGTTCTGGGGTACATGTGCAGATTGTGCAGGTTTGTTACATAGGTATACATATGCCATGGTGGTGATTTGCTGCATCCATCGCCTTGTCATCTACATTAGGTATTTCTCCTATTGCTATCCCTCCCCAAGCCCCCCACCCCCTGCTATTCCTTCCCTAGCCCCCTCGTCCTTGGCCCCAGTGTGTGATGTTCCTCTCCCTGTGTCTGTGTGTTCTCATTGTTCAACACTTATGAATGAGAACATGCGGTGTTTGGTTTTCTGTTCTTGTGTCAGTTTGCTGAGAATGATGGTTTCCAGTTTCATCCATGTCCCGGCAAAGGACATGAACTCATTCATTTTTATGCCTGCATAGTATTCCGTGGTATATATGTGCCACATCTTCTTCATCCAGTCTATCATTGATGGGCATTTGGGTTGGTTCCAAGTCTCTGCTATTATGAATAGTGCCACAATAAACATACGTGTGCATGTGTCTTTATAATGGAATGATTTATAAATCATTTTATAAGAGAATGATTTCTACAGTTTTCTCCTCTCCATTAGTTCTTTTTCATCAGTATACAAACAATCTGTTACTTCTCCCATCTTAAAAAACAAAATTTTCTTCAACAGTCACCCTCTTTTCTCTCTCCCTGTACAGTAAAGCATCTTAGTAGATTTGCCTATACTCATAGTCTTCAAAATTTCTCATCCAATCCTTTCTCAAAACCATTCCAATTAAGCTTTGGTGCTCATCACTTTATCAAAAAATCTGTTGTCATATTGCCAAGAGCATCCTTGTTGTAGAACCAATTTGTTATCAGATAGCCAATCAGCAAAGTTTCTAGCAACTGAATACTGATTCACCTCTCTAGCTAAGATGAGATGCAAAGCGCCATTAACTGCCCTTATGGTAATGCCAAGTAGTAACTTCTAAAACCACAAGGGGAAGGAAAAAAAACTCTAGTCTCAGTAAATGAGGAATTTACAACAGTACATAGGTATGGGTAATAGTAAACCTTTATTATTTAAAATGAAGGCATCAAATTTAGCTTAAAAAAATGAGAGCACTAGTTGGACACATTTTATGGCTTCTCTTTTCCATAAATTCACAGTACTGAGTTTAATATGGTTTTCATAATTCTTCCTTGTGCTGTACCTTTTATTCCTTTGGATCAATCTACAGAGATTGAAGATAAAACCAGTCAATCAGATTCCTATAAAATTGTACTTATTTCCATAGTATGATAGAAAATTTCTTCTTTTCTTCAAAGTATCTATTCTGAATTCTATTAACCCCTTCATTCTATCTTTTGGGAGGAAAAAAGAGCAATCTTATTTAAGAAAACAACTAGTTATTGTACACTTGCCCAATTATTTTTAACTAAGTTTTGCCCTGTCTTGTTTGCATGGAACTATTTTTTTTTTTTTACTTTTGCAGCAGGTGCTTTTTCCTATCTCAGATTATAATCTCTTCTTAGAAGTGGGTCACATGTCCTTTCTGTGAAATTATGTGTGGTTTTGTGTTTGTGCGTCTGTGAAATGAATTTACATTTTTACAGCAGTTTTCAATATAAAAACTATCTGGGCCAAGAATTGTTATGTAATATTACACCTAAAATATTATAAAATATTGATATCCAGATGATTTAAACATTTATTATCTCAGAACACATTATGGTTAAGGTCATGTATGAGTCAGGGCTATAGATCAAAAACAAAAGAAACAGGCTCCGGCTACCTTAAGCCATAAGAAAATGTACGGGGATGATATCAGCATTAATGGAAGGCTAGTAGGCCAGTCTTGGGGAACTGGTGGGAGGAAAGAAGTCCCAAGAAAGCAGCAGGAATCACGAAGAAAGTTCACATGGCAAGAGCAATCTGGTCTGCTTGCCACTCCTGGAGCAGCCTATACTTGAAAGTTTCAGAGAAGTGCAAGTGGTAAACAAGGTATGTCATAATTAGCATTGATTGTTCCAAGGCAAGAGGAGAGGATATCCCGCTCATTCGGTTTCTATAGTGGTTAGTGGGTACTGTCTCCTTCCAGCCTCTTCAAAG
Organism: Cacajao melanocephalus; assembly: GCA_963573385.1. Classification (NCBI taxonomy): domain Eukaryota; kingdom Metazoa; phylum Chordata; class Mammalia; order Primates; family Pitheciidae; genus Cacajao; species Cacajao melanocephalus. The sequence continues at coordinate 41,533 of CAUYLG010069574.1, read as the reverse complement.
TAGGAGACATTCCAAAAGAGAGGGTGGAAATAACATATTACAGCTAACCCAAAGCCTCCTTAAAGGAATGACACATGGCTCCAATCATGCCAAGGGCAGCCAGACTCTAATGGTGCAATCAGGCTGGCATGATCATCAGAAACATCCTGAAAATGAAAAATAATAATAAGCAGTGCTGAGCAGCAACCAAAAAAAAGGTAAAGTTTCATGGAAAGAAAAAGCGATTTGTCTTGGTAACAGTTTGGGCTTGTTTCTATTTCACCAAATGCATGTTACTATATATGAAATTGTGGAGTTTTTTTAAACACTAGTTTGAAAGTTACCATTTCTCCTACTAGGTACCTTCCTGAACCATTGCTTATAATCAAAGTGATTAAGAGTAAGGAATTAGTACTTCTATCCTGATGTGCAGAGGACAGAGTCAACTACGGAGAGCATGAAAATCTGGTACTATAGGCGATAAGCCCTTCTAGACATCTGTCAAACAGACACTTGGGTAGGTTGACAGTGAACTATAGAAGTTTCTCAAAGTTGAGTAAATACAATAAATATTTGCCCTTATCCAATATTCTAGGTATTTTTATGTCTACTATACTATATGTAGTATAAATTTACTCACTAAAAATGTACTCACATGTATTACATATTATGAGATTTTAATACAAAATGAACTAGGTGAAATCAGATTACTAGAAAGAGTTAAGCTCCCACTCACACTTAGGCTCAGCCAAGTCAAGCCTAAGTTAGGAGCCTGAGCGATCTGTTGACAGTCTTAACAATTCAAGGTTTTCCTGGCTTGTAACTCCACACACAGCTACTGTCATCTCTGTGCTTTCATGGCTTTGTCCTCTTTAAGCTTTAGTAGTTTCTTTAAAAAAAAGTCATTCTTTTAAGTTCAAATTGTCTGTTATAATTAAACACAAAAGACTCCATATAAGCACTGGGTAGAGTTTATTTCTTGTGTGTGGTTCACAGAATTCTCGTTAATGAGGCCCTCTTAAAAATCATCTGCTCTTTTTTATTCCAGTCTTTATCATCTTCCAGAAAGCCCAATTACTTATTTCAAAAACATATGAAAATGGAAATCTCTTCACTAGATTATGGTTTAAAGAATGAACTTCGAATTTACTTTGGACTCACAAACTATTACATTTTGGGATAAAGATTGATATCTGTAAAAAAATAATTTCCCTAATTTGGTTGCATAGCATTAGTGATTTTGGTGCTGACTACATCTGAAGTTAGGTAACACTGAAGATGTTTTTATAAACAAGTACTAATATCTACCATGTTGAAAAAAGACAAGTATATCTAGAGCACTTGCTTTGGAATTATTAAGATGTAGGGTTAAGCCTGGCTCAGAAACTTAGTAGCCGTGTTATTTTGTGCAAATTATTTAACTTCTATCAGCCTGATTTCCTCACCTACAAAAGGAAGATAATATGTAATGATTAAAAGAAAGAGATTGTGGGGGGAAAAAAATTGCGGTACAGAACCTGTTACTCTCTCTCTTGCCCTCTTTGTGAGTCTTTCAAGGCCATTTTTATCCTTTAGTTAAAATAAATGAAACACTCATAATGTACTCAACTTGTTGTATTGGCCTTTCCAAACACAGCCACGTTCTCACAAACAACAAATCTGTGTTTGAAATCTCAGAATTTTAAATTAATAAAGTTTTTAGTTTTTAAAAAAATAATTAAATACCTTACAATCATGAGAATACATTCTGCAGCAAGTTAGATTCAATGGTTAGGCCACAATTCCTATTATGACAGATGTACTGTTAAAGGAACATCATGAGGGGCAGAGATGACAGTGCTAGCCTTAAACAGATGGTTAAGAAGACTAGGGAGAACAAGAGCTTCAGGAGAACAAAGGAAAATGTGTTCTCAAATTTAGTGATGAGTCCAGTGAGTCCCATTAAACAAATTAGCAGGTTTGGAGCACAGGGTTTGATGTTTATGGGTACATAAATAAAAAGCTTGTTTTCTCTGGGGTGGTTTAATTTACTATGGTATGTCTCATCATTCCTGAAGAATAAATGTTGCAATTATCAATACTCCTAAGAATTAGTTCACCCTGGGATAAAAATGGCCTCTTCTTTGAGGGAAGAATGCATTGGCACCAAACTCTGGAGCATAAAGGAGATCAGATGCATTCCAGCAAGGAAAGGAGGCTAGATCGGGCAACAAGTGAAGGAGCTCAGACCAGTAACTCAGAAGACTGGCTGATTTCTGGAGCTCCACCATTCAGAGCAGCCCAACATGAGAACGCTCCCTTTACAGTGTGGAGGGAGATGGTGTATCTAAAATCTGGCACTTAACTAGCCAGGAGCAAGGACTGACCTTAGAAGAAAAAGGAGGTGGTACCTCGCCCAAACCAATGAGAATGCATCAGTAGGAATATCTATTAGAAGGAGCTGTGTTTCACAGAGCAGAGGACTCAAGGCCTCAGCAGCAGCACAGAATGCAACAGGATGGCAAGATAAGGAGGCTAGAATGAACAAACCGCAGGAACTCGTTCCAGAACGTGTATGAAGAAAACATTTAAAAATAAAACAAAACAAGCTGGGTCATGATGGTGGGGTGGGGGCGGGGGAGGCACGGAGTGAGACTGATCAATAACACATTGGAAATACTTTGAGAGAGCTAATTTTCAGCAATAAATAAAGAACTCTGCCACAAGAATTTACTATAAAAATTAATCTCATTTATTTATATAATGGTGAGTACAATGATATATGAATTATGTATAATTTGATAAAACTACCCCTTGACAGATTAACTTTATTTAAATCCTGTATAAACAAGACGTGTAGCCTCTATGACTTCACAGCATGAGTTCCTTCATCATGCAGGATTCCCTTAACTTCTTGACACAAAACTTACACATTTACAGGCTTCTACATATTTTTTTTTACTCTTTCCTCCTATAACCATGGGAAATTAAATTTAAAATTAATCTCTCTCTCCAATGCTCTGTACAAATTCCCTTCTCAATTGGTCAAAGATTGCTATCATTTGCATATTCTTTTTTTCCTGTGTCTTTCATGTTCATTTCTACTCACTTTTCTCTATTGCCAGGTAAACATGCTAACTGCTTTATTCTTAACAAATGAGAAGAACACCCCTCCCTCAAGCCCTTGCTCCTGATAGTCACTGCATTTATTCTTACCACTCACAAACCTCTTGACATAAATGCCAATTTTCTATGTACTTCTCACCCCCTACTCATCCTTCACATCACAGTAATCTGGCTTTTGCTTTTACCATCCCTGATTAGTGCCCTCTTAACCATCACTTTGTCCCTTGACTAACCACTAAATTTAATGCATTTCTCAGTTTTTATCTTATTTAGCATTTCAGAAACATTTGCTGTTGTTGGCCTTTATCTCCCTGAAATTCACCCGCACCCTTCTGCCCTCGGACCTTTGTCCTCAATCTCTTTTACTGGCTCTTTCTTCCTCTGACTGTTCTTAAACTACTGTTTCTTCCAGGTCATATTTTATTTCCAATCTACACATATTTCCTGGAAATGTCCTCCATTGCCCTGGATTCGATGGGAACCTTGATGTTCAGGACCATCAGTTGTCTACTGCCAGTCCAGATGGTATTTCTCTGCTGGACAGCTTCTACAGGCACTTGCAAGGGCTTCAGTTCTACACACATTCACTGAAGGAATCATCTCCCACAAACTGAATCTCCTTTTTTATGTGTATCTCAATGAAAAAGCAAAGCCATGGACTTAATTGGTCGGTAAAAATTCTGCATATTATCCTTCACTTCCTACCAATTCTCTCTACCCATTCCCACACGCCCCCCCTCCACACACACGTACGTCAATCATAGTCTCCTGACTTCCAAGAGCAGATTACTTTTCTTCAGCCCACTCTTCTACCCTTGATCATATATTGCTTCTGGGACACTGCAATTGGGGTGATATGTCCTAATGGTTCAGAGCATGAGTCTCTCAGACAGATATTGATTCCTATCTTTGCCACTTATTCATGGTGCTACTTTCAACAACTTATTAATGTCTCTAAGCTTTCATCTCTTCATCTTTACAGCTGGTATTATTATAAAGTCCAGCCTCACAGGATTAGCTTAATAATTAAATGAGATGATGTACAAGGCTTTGTTATAACGCTGTCAAATAGTTAAGCACTCAGTATACCGTGTTAGACAGTGTTCTCAGGCTGCCAGCCTCACTCCGTGGTATCTATTCTCCGCAGTGCAACCTGAGTGATTTTCCTAAACCAAAATGTAATAAAGCTCCCAAATTGAAACCATTTGGTGACTCCTGTTACACACAGGACAAAATCCAAATCTATTAAGGTGGCTCACCATCCTTCATGGCCTGGCCTCTGCCACACTCTCAGCCTCATCTCTCAACCTTTCCTCCTGTCCTCTGTTATACTCACAGGTAATTTACCTCCGTTCTACCTAAACTTCATACTTTCACATCTCCAAACTTTGCAAATGTAATTATCCACATTTGAACATCTTTCCTACTCCTGTTTGCCTGGCTAACGCTGTCAGGCCTAAGCCCTCAAGGCTATTGCCTTGGCTGTGAATATCCGTAGCACCTTGGCATACGCAGAGCACAGCTATGCTTGTTTGGCTGTCTGTCTCCCTTTCCGCATTTTAAACTCTTGTGAGGGAGCGGTGGATAGGTATCTTGTTTACCTGTGTACTTGGCTCATGATTGATACTTAATAACAATTTTGAGAAACTGTATCAATCAATAAGTTAGGGTGCTTTTTGGTCTTATACAGAGAAAAGGAGCATCCTGTCCATCGTCCAGGCTAGGGTATGTGTTTGTTTATCCATCTGTTTTGTTAACATGACTCAATACCCAGAGCTCATCCACCAGAGCTGATGACCAGAGACATTAAAAACCACTAATCCATTAAGCTGCAATCATCCTAGGCTGAGACTAAACAAGCAAGTCTGGCTTTACTACATGCTTCAAAAACAAATCCCATTGGCTGAAGTTTAAATCAGGGATCTCACATTCCTATCTCTACACAGGCCAGACAAGCCTTACAAATGAGTGCTATGCATGATACAATATACATTTACTGGGTACTGTAAGGGGCTGAGTGTAAAGGAGAATACAGGCCTTTTCTAAAAGCACTAGATGTTGCTCAACTCCAGTGAATTATTTCAGATCTTCTGACTTATTCTTTAAATCTGGAAATCTAAAATTTGCATATGAAGCTCTTTATTTTAAAACTTGGCTTATTAAAACAGGAAACAAAAAAAACAAATCTATGGGTTCTGTCTGGCTCCCATAAATCATCAATTCATAATCTGAACTTTAAACCAATGAGAAAGGAGACAGAATTGAAAGTTGTGAATAGATAAGTACTAAGCTGTCAAGTCCACCAATCCCTACACTGGATCAGCATCTTCTTCTACTCAATTACTCTCGGACACATCAATGTTATCCTCGACCACTCTCTTGACATACATCCTCACTCTCAGCAGAAGATCCTAATTCATAAAGAAACTCAGAAATATTAGTAAACAACCTCTTTGTCGTCCCATTCTCAGTCTTATCCTATATAGGCTCTACAAACTTAACTATATTTGGAACCACTCAACCTCAAAGGAGAGTTGGCTATTCTCTTCTTTAAGAGGAATCCTCTCACTTTTTTCCCTAATACAGTGCCATCCCATTAATTATCCTATCTCTATCAAGGCTCTTTAGTTATTCTTTCGGATATGATTTGGATTTGTGTCCCACCCAAATCTCATGTTGAATTGTAATCTCCAGCATTGGAGGAGGGGCCTGGCGGGATGTGATTGGATCATGAAAGTGGACTTCCCTTTCTGATCTCATGATAGTGAGTTCACACCAAATCTGGTTGTTTAAAAGGGTGTAGCACCTCCCCCTTCACTCTCTCCCTCCTGCTCTAGCCATGTAAGATGTGCTTCCTTCCTCTTGGCTTTTTGCCATGACGGTAAGTTTTCTGAGGTTTCCCCACCTATGCTTCTTGTACAAACTGTAGAACCATGAGACAATTAAACCTCTTTTCTTTATAAATTACCCACCCTCAAGTATTGCAATGACAGACTAATACAGAAAATTGGTAGCAGGAACTGGGCATTGCTATAAAGATAGCTGAAAATGTGGAAGCATCTTTGGAACTGGGTAATGAACAGAGGTTGGAACAGTTTATAGGGCTCAGAAGAAGAAAGAAAGATAAAGGAAAGTTTGGAACTCCCTAGAGACTTGTTAAATTGTTGTGCCCAAAATGTTGATAGTGACATGGACAATGAAATCCAGGCTAAGGTGCTCTCAGATGGAGATGAGAAACTTACTGGGAACTGGAGCAGAGGTCACTTTTGTTACGCATTAGCTAAGAGGTTAGAGGCATTGTGTCCCTGCCCTAGAGATCTGTGAAACTTTGAACTTGAGAGTGATGATTTTGGGTATCTGGTGGAAAAAATTTTTAAACAACAAAGCATTCAAGATGTTTCTTGGTTGCTTCTAACAATGTATGCTCATGTGTGTGAACAAAGAGATGATCTGAAACTGGAACTTATATTTAAAAAGGGAAGCAGAGCATAAAAGTTTAGAAAAATTGTAGCTTCACCATGTGGTAGAAAATAAAAACCCATTTTCTGGGGAGGAATTCAAGCAAGCTGCAGAAATTTTCATAGGTAAAGACAGAATGTTAATAGCCAAGACAATGAGGAAAATGCCTCAAAGGCATTTCAGAGAACTTCAAGGCAGCCTCTCCCATCACAGGCCCATAGGAAGGAATGGTTTTGTGGGCTATGTCCAGAGCCCTGCTGCCCTGTGCAACCTCAGGACACTGCTGTCTGCATCCTAGCCACTCCAGCTCTACCTGTGGCTAAAAGAGCCCCAGATACATCTCAGGCTGCTGCTCCAGAGGATATAAGCTACAACCTTTGGTGGCTTCAATGTGGTGTTAAGCCTGCATGTGCACAGAGGGCAAGAGTTGAGGCTTAGGAGCCTCTGCCTAGATTTCAGAGGATGTATAGAAATGCCTGGATGTCCAGGCAGAAGTCGGCTGCTGGGGTGGACCCATAATGGAGAACCTCTATTAGGGAAATATGGAGGGTAAATGTGGGGTTAGAACCCCACACAGAGTCCCCACTGTGGCACTGCCTATCAGAGCTGTGAGAAGAGCGCTACCATCCTCCAGACCCCAGAATGGTAAATCTACCAACAGCTTGCACTATGTGCCTAGAAAATCTGCAGGCACTCAATGCCAGCCTGCGAAAGCAGTGGATGGGGTTATACGCTGCAGAGCTATAGAGGCAAAGATGACCAATGCCTTGGGAGTTCATCCCTTGCGTCATTGTGGCCTGGATGTCAGACATGGAGTCAAAGGAGACTATTTTGGAGCTTTAAGATTTAATAACTGCCTTGCTGGGTTTTGTATTCACATGGGGCCTGTAGTGCCTTTGATTTGGCTGATTTTTCCTTTGTGAATTGAGTGCATTTATCCAATGCCTGTACCCCTATTATATCTTAGAAGCAACTAATTTGTTTTTAATTTTACAGACTCACAGGTAGAAGGGACTTCCCTTGCCTCAGATTAGATTTTGGACTGTGGACTTTTGAGTTAATGGTGAAATGAGTTAAGACTTTGGGGGACTGTTAAGAAGGGATGATTGTATTTTACAATGTAAGAAGGACGTGAGATTTAGGAGAGGCAAGAAGTGAAATAATATAGTTTGTATTCTGTCCCTGCCCAAATCACCTATCAAATCGTAATCACCAGTGTTGGAGGAGGGGGTCTGGTGGGATGTGATTGCTTCATGGGGGCAGACTTCCCCCTTGCTGTTTTCATGATAGTGAATTCTCATGAGATCTGGTTGTTTAAAAATGTGTAGCATCTCTCCTTTACTCTTTCTCCTGCTCCAGCCATGTAAGATGTACATCCTTCTTCTTCTCCTCCCACCATGACTGTAAGTTTCCTGAGGCCACCTCAGTCATGCTTCCTGTATAGCCTGTGGAACCATGAGCCAAATAAACCTCTTTCCTATATTAATTACTCAGAGTCAGGTAGTTCTTTATAGCAATGCAAGAATGGACTAATACACTTTCTTTTCAAGTTATTACCTGCTCCATCTCAGAGGGGAAGTTGGCCTTTGATCTGTAACCCCCTCTATCTACTGCCCACCTCTCATTTCAAGTTCATTTTTCATATTGTTCTATAAACTTTATTATTTCATTAGCATAGATTTACAGCACAGGAAGAAATAATCATTTCTATTGGCCTATGCAACTTTTCTGACTTTCGGAAAATATGTTACTTAATGCCATTTATTTATTTGACAAATATGTATTAGCCTCTAGTATATGCCAAGCACTGCTCAAAAAGAATCCATTCCAGATCTCAATAGAGATGAAAGCTCTCCAGCAGAGTTAACTCCTTCTGCCCTAGGCCATGGATCTCCATCTCAGAGGCAGAATAAAATCAAAGTAGGGAAACTTGCCCATATTGTTTGTTGGCAGGAAACACTTATGAGCACAGCCAATGCCTTTAACTGTACACTGAGTCTTTATGATATTAGGATAGGTTTGGAATTTCCAGTTTGTGACTATACGTTGAAGGGTAAAAATTTTATATTTAAGAGACGGATGATGTTTTTGAAAGTTTCAGCAAAATGGCCAAGATATGATACTGACAGACATGGTAGAGAATGTTGACTGGTTCCAAGAGGTAATCTTTTATCCCTGATGGCTATCTATGATCATGTTTTTGAAATCCCTCAAAACCCTAGAGTGGGTTATAAAATCAATTTAATAAAATATAACAAGCCTTTAAAAAATACATTATAAGGAAGAGAAATGGAAAATATAAGTAAACTGCACATATAAAAAGTAGTTTTTTTGTCACAAAATACTATTTTCACATGTTGAAAGTCACCTGTTTGTGTCTAACAAGCTTCATGAATGAGTAATATTCTCTACCTATACTTCATTACTTCCCCATCTCAATCATTTTTGCTTTAGTAACTTCACTAAAACTGCTCTTGAAAATGCTACAAATCACCTTCTATTTGTCAAATTTGACGTATCTCCTTCAAATATGATACATTCACAGCTGAATTCTCTGCAGTGGTGTACATTGTTCATATCTTCTTAAAACTTGCACTGTCTTTGCTTTTGTGACAGCACTTTTGAATGATTCTGTTCCCATCTCTCTGGTGTTTCTCTCTAGTTTTTATTCCTTTGTGTCTCTCCCTCACTCTACTCTTTAAATCCTGGCACTTTTCAGAAGAGAGCATGAGCCTTAGAGAAGCCATATATGCTAAAATTGAACTTTATCTCTGAAACATGTCCCTTCCAACACTTCATCCGGACCCCATTATTACCATCTCTTGCCTAGACCTTTCCTTCTATTGACTGTCAAAAGTGGCTAGAGTGACCTTAGTGAAAGAAAATTCAGATCAAAGGTTTTGATTCCTTTGATCAAAACCACTCTTTGGCCCTATGACCTCCTAATAGTCTTTGCTCAAATAGAATCTTCTCAGAGAGGCCTCCCAGGCTTCTTTATTTAAATATATAACTCTAGCCCCACCACAGCATTCTCTGTTCTCCTTTCCAGCTTTACATTTCTCCTTAGCCCCTTTACAGAATACTTTATAATTATTTATTTTGTTTACTGCCTGTCTTCTTTAACTGGATCATAATATTCAGCAGCACAGGAATTTTTGTTTTTTAGACTGCTATATTCCCAGCATACAGAATCAGTGCCCCAAAGAAAGAGACTAATATTTATTAAAACAATAAGTGACTATCATCAATCTATTATTATTCTTATCATGGTAGACCTAAGAGTACCCATCGCTATGTGTATTATTCTATTATCACTCACTAATAGTTTTAAAAAGATCTCTTAGCCATTGCTGTGGTCTGAATGTATCCTCACAAAATTAATATGTTGAAACTTAATTGTTAATGTAACAGTATTAAGAGGTGGGGCCTTTGGAAAGTGATTAAGTCATGAGGACAGAGCCTTCATGGATGAAATTGATGACCTTATATAAGAGGTGTAGGCCAAGCACAGTGGCTCATGACTATAATCCCAGCACTTTGGAAGGCAGAGTTGGGCAGATCACTTGAGGCCAGGAGGTCAAGATCAGCCTGGCCTCAAGTGATCTGAGGCAATCTCTAATGGCAAAATTCCATCTCTACTAAAAATGCAAAAATTTGCCCATGGTGGTGGCACAAGATGGTAGTTTCAATTACTCAGGAGACTGAGGCATGAGAAGGGCTTGGACGCGGGAGGTAGAGGTTGCAGTGAGCTGAGATTGTGCTACTGCACTCCAGCCTGTGTGACAGAGTGAGACTTTGTCTCAAAAATAATAAAGGTAAGTAAATAAAAGAGATGCAAAGAGTTGATCACCACTTTTGTACCTTCTACTGTGTGAGGATGTAGCAAGAGAGTGCCAGCCCTCACCAGACACCAAATCTGCTGGTGCCTTGATCTTGGACTTCCCAGCTTCTAGATTGTTAGAAATAAATTTCTATTGTTTATAAATTAACCAAGCTAAGGCATTCTGTCACAGCAGCAGGGTGACTAAGAGCCACTAGGCAAAAATAAGAGGTGTTTATACGAAATTGACTGAAATTAATAGCCAGGTCTTTAAAAATGAGGGCATCTGAATCCTACACATAACTGTGTTCCTGATGGCTGACCCTACAGGATGCAGATACTTACACATGAGTCTGGATGAGCAGATAATACAAATCTCCAAGGTATGCTGCCATTGGGTCCTTCTTTTTTATCTACTCTATCCAACACAAGATCATTTCCATTAGCCTAAAATGTATTAAAGATAGTTCAGTTTCCTTCTTTTATGTTCCTGGCAATAGCCCTTCATTGTATATCGAAAGAAAGAAAATTTGATAAATTATTGTCTCATGATTTCTAGCCAATCCAAATGTAGTTGTTTTCTTTTTTATTCACTACTATAGCATTTTAAAGAGCTATTTGTTCCATATAAATGCCAACTAACCCACCAAGATTTTTCCCCTAATAATAAAAAGGTACTTCTCTCTACCCCTCATTCTTAGGGAGAGGAAAGAAATCAACTTCATCTTTTCTCCACATCCCCACTTTATCCTCATCTAATTTTCACAAAATTACAACTCTTAGGTTTGACTATCATCTCCATCTCACAGATGAGGAAACTAAGACATAAGGGGAATAACAAACATGTTCGGGGTCACCCATACATCAGGTGGAAGAGCTACGATTTGACTCTGAGGCCAGTGTTTTGCTAGAGCCTACAGAAAGGAAAGAAATGGGAATTATGGGAGAGAGAAAATATTTTGAAAATTGTCCAAACCAATAGGACTTGCTGATTAATTGTGAAAAGGCTAAGAGCGAAAGATAAATTAAGGATGACTCCCAGGTTTCTGGCTTGGTTAACTGGGTAGATGATGGTCTTTAAATAATCTACAGAAGAAGGAGATTGAAAGTACAAAGTTTATGAGATCAATTTTGGACATAAGTTCAAGATGTCTCTGGGAATATAATTTTGAAGCTCAAAGTGTAGCCTGGGCTAGAGCTAGAAATATGGAAATCAAAAGCATTTAGGTAGAATACAGAATCATAGAGGAGGCCAGTGAGTTCACCCAGAACAAGTCTACTGCATTTGGCAAATGGAAAATCTGAGGAAAAGGAGCGACATTGGAATGAGAGAGTAAATGTAAGATTGTTGTGGATTGAAGAGTAAATGGTTGGCAAGAAAGCAGAAACAGTAAGAGAAGTTTACTCTTTCAAGAAATAGTTACTTAAAGAGAAAAGTGATTGGACATTCTCTGAAAGTCACACAGTGGCACTACTACATTTTCTTGAACTAATAATCTCCCATTTTATGCCTTCCAAAATTGGCCTTTCCAGAAACATAACTCTGAAACCCTCATGTCCCAGAAAAGCCTTGCCAGATATGGTTGCCCATTCTTGAGTGTCCCTGGAGTCCCCCTTGAACAGCGCTCCTTAGGAAATACGTGCTGGCCTCTCCTACATCCTCAGGGTCTTAAGATCCTGCTCATTTAAGAAAGTTAATCTGTCTAATCAAATGCTATTGTGTTATAGTGTGACCATTTCCCAGGGTACATTTTGGGCTGCCCATTTAGGAAACCGTGTTTTCTTCTAAAGCAGCATTTCACAATGTGCTTCACTGAAACCTAGTACCACTAGATGCAACAGGTAGTACATGAAAACATAAACTAAAGTATAGAAGGTTTCATGGTCCACCAATTTTCGAAAACGCTGGGTGAAACAAAGTTAAACAGGTTTCTTTACAGCAGGATTTCTCAGAGATTAATATTCTAATGTGCATCATAAAACTACAGGAGGGGCATATAAAATTCAGCATTTTCCAAAATTACCTGATGAGAGAATGTTCTTAAAGCTTCATCACATGGGTCATAAATTTAGGAGTATGTCTTCCTATAGGAACAACATTAGCAGAGGGTATTTCAGGCAATTTGACAGACTGATTAGAGATCAAAATTGGTGCCACTGTCACTGTACCGGAAGTCACACCCTTAGCCACGTTCTCTTCTTTTCACTTACTTTCAGCACTTTCCTCATACGTTGACAAAAATTCGGGCACACTTTTAATGAGAATGGACACTTGCTTGAAAGTTGAAGTGTTTGTTTTCCCTTTGGATCAGCTAAAGTCTATAGATTCCACAATAAAAACTGGGATTGCAGATTGTGGTGCTTTTTATTTCACGGGCCTGTGGTGACTGACTACAAATGAGATAAAGCTGATGAATAAACTTGTTTAATCAATATCGTTGATATTATTTCCCTGTTCTATTTGGTTTTGTTTTGTTTTGTTTTTTCTTTTATAGCTTGCAAGCCCAGTTGTTACAAGAAAAATCAATGAACAAGCTTTTAAAGAAACTTACACCCAGGGAGAATAAAGGCCCTTTCTGCCTTGAAGTTACTCTTTTTCTTTTTTTAAGGGAGTAATATTCACTCCACAGCCAGAGTTTACTTTCAAGTCAACAGGAGCCCTATGTGCTCTTGAGGACTCTGCTCAGAGAACAGAGACCCCAAATATTTGGAAAAGATATCTGGCACATCTTCCGGAAATTGAATTGTTCTACAAGTCAGACAGGACTGATGAACAGAAACTAAGGTACTCAAGAAAATAAACCATTATGTACATGTCCAGAGGCTAGGAAATAAATTAGGTAAGTCTACCAAAGGTAGTCTTTTCATGTGAATATAAATGAAACATAACCCTGTTAAATGAAGTAGAGATTTTCATCCCTGTCCTCTCTCAGAGCTCATACCTGTGTAAGAGAGACCCAATCCTTTTGAGCTCGTTGCTCTACGTAAAAAGTTTTTATGTTTGAATCCCAGTATTAAAAGGATTTAGCCTCGGACCATATGTGTGATTTGTAAATTAGAGCAGCAGCATCTAATAGAACAGTGGGATGATTAAAATGATCTATAATTTTGCAATGTCCAGTATGTTAGCCAATAGTCGTATATAAATATTTATCACTTGAAATGTGGCTACTGTGAAGAAATCTCCAATTTTATTTAATTTAAATTTAATTCAAATTCAAATAACCACATGTGCCTAGTGGCTATCAGAGAGCATAGAGTAAGAGTAGAATTTGTCAAGTTAGAATACCAGCTTTTTAATAGGGAGCATAGAGTAATATGGGGTCTCCAACCCCATTTTCATCCAAGAATAGCACATCACAAACCCAGTGAAATACAATACTGAATACAAAATGTCCGTAACTACCTGGTAAAGCAAAGTGTATAGAAATAAAGGCATAGGTGAAAATGGAATGACAGTACCAGGTAGAGCAGGGTGTGACAAGTATGACTGAAACGAACCCTGGGAAGGGGCTATGGGAAAAGTTAGTGCTGCAGTTAGCTATGACCATCTAACAAATTATCCCAATATTTAGTGGCTTCAAATATTGCCATTTATTTTGTTCATGAATCTGCATCTTAAGCTGGGACCGTGAGGAGATAGCTTTTCGCAGTTCCACTCATTATCACTTGGGTTGTCCCAAGGCTAGGAGGTGAGACCATTTGAAGATTTGTTTATTCACATGGTTGGCAAATGATGCTATCTGTTGGCAGAGACCTTAGCTGGATTGCCAGCCAGAGCACATCACAAATGGTTACTCCATTAGGACTGGACTTTCTCACCACATGTTAACCAGATTCTAGGGACAAGTGTCCCGAAAAAGAGAGAGGTAAGCAGGTTCTATGTCAACTTTATGACCTACATTTGGAGATCACATAGCATCACTTCTCTAGTGCTTATCAGAGCAGACACAAACTCACTCAGCTTCAAGGGAGAGTAAAATAGTCTTCCCCTCTTGATGGGGATGCCAACGAAGTTCTGGAAGAGCAAGTGAGACTGGAGATATTGTTGTGGTCATTTTTGCAAACTAATCCATTGTCGTTAATTAAAATTGTTTTGGATTCAAATAAATGAAACTTTAATCAAACTTGTTTAATAATATACACATACATACATATTCTATAAAAAAATTTGTAAGCTATAGGCTTCAAGTATGGCTAGATTCAGTGGCCCAAATGATACTATCACATCTTTCTAATACTTGCTCATTCATTCTGTATCTTGGCTCTTTCTTATCTCTCCTTTTTTTTCTTTTAATTTTTTAACACTCTCATCATCTTCCCCAAATGTCAGAACAAAAAATTACTGGCTGCCGTAAGTCGACATCCTGACAATTTTGATTCTAAAAGAAGAGTCTTTCTCTCTTATATAGCACTTCTCATGTTGTGGCTAAGAATAATTCTGCTTAGGTTACATGCCCATTCCTTGTAGAATCACTGGGTCCTGAAAAGTAAAATTTCCTAATAGTCCAGGTAGCAGTCCCAGCTGCTAAGGTCTACCTTAGCAGCAGGTATTTAAATCACATTTTATTTAAGTTTTCTCATATGTAGGATGGATTTCTAGCATATTCGTCGCAAAACAACCTCAATTCTCTCACTGCTTCTATCCAACAAATTATAATGGTCAGAAGCATGCAGTAATTTGTGCCACTTCTGAACCTTAGGCCTCAAGAGCTCTTCCCAATTTCTGCCTTCACTTTCTTAGAATCCAGCTACCAAATGAGGATGAGGTATTAAGTGATAGGCTAACATAAGTAAAGGGTCTACTTAGTTTCTTACATGTAAGAGCAGGATAAATGATTACTATGATCAATCTTATTATTTCTATTTTCTAGAGTTTTGCCTCCACAATAACCCTAGGTATGGCCATGGTTAAGTATTACTGTCCTTTTTTATTGATGACAAAATTAATATGCCAAGTGGTTCAAATGTATAGATTACCAAATGTAAAAGTACTGATAGGGTGGGCAGGCAGACTTTGAAATACACGCTAATGAGATTAGTGGCTGCATGAAGGACAGTACATTTTGAGACTACATTTTATGAGGATGAATTTTGAAACTGACTTGATAGAGTTCGTAGTGGCTAATGTACACGAACTACTTACTATGTGCCAGCAACTATTCTAAGTTTCTACTAATATCCTTACTTAACTAAGTAAGCATTTGTCTTTCCCAGTTTTGTAGAAGGCAATGTGAGACACAGAGCTTAAATAGCTTGCTTCAGCCGGGCAGCAACAAGCTAAGAAGTTACCAGTCTGGGATTTGAACCCAAACAATCTGGCTACCAAGAATTACCCATTGTACACTGTGCTGTCTCTGAAATTAAGAATGAGATGTTACAAAAGGGAAGAAAGAAGTTAAATTTTAGGTAGAAAGAATGGTAAATGCCAAGCCATCAAGGTAGAAATAAGTAAGTCACACACAGACAAGATCAACCAGGCTGTATAGCTGCAAGGCAACATCTGGATGAGGAATCGACTGGAAATGAGGATAAAGAAAATTCAGAACACAGCAGTGGAAAAGCAGTCTTTGAGTGTCAGGCTGAGGTGTTTGAATTTATGAAATAGCCCAAAGGAAATCCCATTCTCTCTGTTTTAACTTAATCCATATAAATGCACAAGCAAATGAACATGTTGAGAAGAAAGGCACTGATACACATAGAAATGGAAGGTAGCTTTTTAAGAGGAGTTAGAACAGTTTGTCTAAAAGTGGCAGCCTCTCCCTTCTGAAGACAGATGCCCCAGTCAGATTTCATTCCTCACCCCTTCTAGAGAGTGAAGTATAGGAAGCATAGGCTGGACTATTCTAGAGCAAGCAAACTTGTGCTTCTGCATCAGGCTCAATGATAAGTCTTAACACCCTTATCATTGAGGGAATAGGTGGCATGAGCAAGTGCTTTTCGTGAATGGAAGGCACAGCACTGTCTCGATGTTCATGCCAAGTAACTGCAGCATGATTTCAAATGTCTGCCTCATCACCTGGAAACATAATTAAAGAATAACAACTACAGTCTTGGGGAAAATCCTGATAAGATCTTTTTACTGGTAGTTCTAAAATAGACCAGCCTGACCGACATGAAGAAACCCTGTCTCTACTTTAAAAATACAAAATTAGCTGGGCATGATGGCACATGTCTGTAATCCCAGCTACTCAGGAAGCTAAAGCAAGAAAATCGCTTGAACCCGGGAGGCGAAGGTTGCGGTTAGCTGAGATGGCATCATTGCACTCCAGCCTGGGCAACAAGAACAAAATTCCATCTCAAAAAAAAATTAATTAAATTTAAAAATAGAGATGCAAAACTCAGTCAGATTTAAGAAACTCAGTGTTAATCTTATGAAGTTAAATCAATAATCTTCAAATATAACAACTTTGGTATGAAAGTATTATTTCCTTAGCCTACGTATGAGCTCAGTTAGCCCCACCTCACTACAGCAACTAAAATAATTTTAAAATATTTTAAATGTGGTAAAGATGTAACATTTACTTTTATATTTTTCTTGGTAGAATGTACTTCAGGAAAGAAAATGTTTTTATAATTATCTTTACATCTTTTCTTAAGCTTTTTTTTCGTTTGAATGCATTTAAAGCAGATTTTTTTTTCCAAGGGAGAGAAATGGGAACAACTCTGCCTTTCTCTTTGTCACTTACAAATCTGCTTCACATTTGGTTGACTCACACCCAGCCACCTGTGACTGATTTTCTTTTTTGTTTTTGTTTTGGTTTTGTTTGTTTTTGAGATGTAGTTTTGTCCTTGTTGCCCAAGCTGGAGTGCAATGGCACAATCTTGGCTCATTGCAACCTCCACCTCCCAGGTTCAAGTGATTCTCCTGCCTCAGCCTCCCGAATAGCTGGGATTACAGGCATGCACCCTCATGCCTGGCTAATTTTGTATTTTCAGTAGAGATGGGGTTTCTCCATGTTGGTCAGGCTGGTCTTGAACTCCCGACCTCAGGTGATCCACCCGCCTCAGCCTCCCAAAGTGCTGGGATTACAGGCATGAGCCACCACTCCCAGCCAACTGATTTCCAACTCATGCCTATGAGCCAACAGATTAGACTGAATCTTCCTGCCACTGTGAACCTAACATTATAAAAAATTAATTGCATTATTTAAAATAACATTATTAGTATCTATTGAACCTTGGCCACTACTACAATTTTCTTATTTTTTATTTTTTGAGACAGGGTCTTACTTTGTCACCCAGGCTGGAGTGCAGTGGTGTTGATCACAGCTCACCACAGCCTTGACCTCCCAGGGGTTAGATGATCCTTCCACCTTAGTCTCCTGAGGACTACAGGTGCCCACCACCATGCCCAGCTAATTTTTGTATTTTTAGTAGAAGTGGGGTTTTTCCATGTTGCCCAGGCTAGTGTCAAACTCCTGGTCTCAAACGATCTGCATGCCTTGGCCTCCCAAAGTGCTAGGATTACAGGCATGAGCCATTGCACCTGGCCTACAATTTTCTTATTTATTTCTGAAAAAAATTGAGATACTTTTATTTATTCTTAAGAACTAAAAAATTATATGTACTATAACTCATGGAAAATATAGGTTTTTTTCTTATTTCTAGATTATATTGTCAACTCATGAGCAAACATTCATAATATTCTGTGGTATCTATCCAAAAGTTGAGTACCTTGTAACAACAGAAGAGAGATTCAAGAAAGTTTAGAAATTATTAAGGAAAAAATATTAAAAATAGTAATTACTAAGTAAAGAGGGCACAGATGTGAAAAATTAATACTATGCAATCTTCTGATGGGGTACAGCACCAAATGCTTTTACAAAAGCAGAATGAAACAAACCTAAAGCACAACTACTCATCCAATGGTGGGATAAATGAATCATAAAACATTGAAACAGAAGCTTCAAGCTCTGGGATCAGGTACAATTTCTGACAAATTACACAACTTGACCTATAATTTTTCATTACCATCTCATTGATACAAAGAATACTGGAAGTAAAAACTTGTTACATGTGAACTGAAACAGGCTTAGAAAATAATTCCAAAATATTTTATGTCTGGAATCCTACTCCTTGTACCACATAAAAAAAAAAAAAAAGTTCTTAAACTTTCAAATTAAGTACCTACTATTCTCAGATAAGATGTTCTAATGAAGCATCATTTTTTATTGTTAGCAAATTAAGGTCACAGGAACCCTAAGAGGTTGCTGCTGACATCTAGTGGCATACTTTTTAAAACATCAAATGCATTAAAAATATATATAGCTATCTCTCATTATCCGGTGAAATATGGTTCCAGGATTCCTCTTACCCAATGTACCAAAATATGTGGATGTTCAAGTCTCTTATATAGATTGGCATAGTCTTTGCATATAACCTAAGCACATCCTCCCAGACATTTTATCTAAATTATAATACCTACTATAATGTGAATGCTATGTAAATAGTTGTTATACTGCATTGTCTTTCAATTTGTATTATTTTTTATTGTTTGTTTCTTTCCAAATATTTTTAATTTCCAGTTGGTTGTATCTGTGGATGTTAAAACCGTGAATATGAAGGGCCAACTGTGTGTGTGTGTGTGTGTGTGTGTGTGTGTGTGTATGTGTGTGTGTGTGTGTATGCATGCACACATATATAGAGACAGAGACAGAAAAGAACATACATTTATATTCACATGTATACTTGCGAAATCCAGTGAACATTTCATGTTACCAATTATTTGTAGCCCATACCACTTTGCCTTTAGTTATTTGCTTTTCCTTTCAAGGTAACCTTAGTGCTGCAAAACCAGAACTAGAAATGAGCAGATCTGCTAAAGCCTTAAAAGAACCAATTTCATCAAAGACTTTAGTCCTTTACTGGGAATTGCCAATTCTCTGAGAGCCCCAATTCCCAAAGGTTTTTCCCCAACCCCAATAGGCCTAATTTCTTCTCAACTTTCTAAACTACTATGTTCCTACTCCATTTCCAGACCTGGAATTTAAGTATTTTTAGGATCTTAGCCTAGAGAGACTCCACCACAGAGCCGAGTATATGCTCTTGCACAAAAATAAGTCTGTTGGGTAGGTCAGGTTAGATTTTTCTGCAATGATGTATTGAGTGGCACAAAGCCAATGAGTGATAGAATTAGGCCATCTCCTCTTGGTGAAGAGAAAATGTTCATACAATGGTGTTATAAATTAGTTGATATGAATTTAGATTTTATTCATATTAAAAAGATGTCATAAAAGCAGAGTGGCTTCTCCAGGTAGTCCTAATTAATACAAAACGTAGCTGAATTATGACTTTCTTATTTCAAAGAGATCTTTCAGTCTTTTAAATATACCTTTAATGGGAATCCTGGAGATTCAAGGAGCTCATTCACTCAAAATTTGCTAGCTTTACTCATAAGGAAAAGTAAGTGGCTGGCAGAAAGAGCTTTTTTACAATTATATTGAAGAAAAAAATTGTGCACCTTTATATATAATGATATCAAATTACACACACACACACACACACATACACACAAAAGTATACCAAAAATATGCAAATCAATGACAGTGTGACAGATACCACATCTAAGTGTGAGTGAATGAAGGCTGACTAAAAGAGAAAGATAGTTGTAATATAATGAAGGTCTCTGAAAGCATCTTAAACTTTTAAGGTTATACAGTTTTTGGAACAAAGGAGAAAGAAAACTGGACATTCAAAGTAGAGCTTTAAGCCTAAGCAAAGACAAGAATGTCTGGAGTATCTGGTGTTAAGAGAGACATAAATAAGGTAAGAAACAGGTGAGGAATTGATGGAAGAACTTGAATAGTAGCAGGAGCTGATTCTAGACAATGCTATGGTTTATAGTCCTGAGAATTTCAAAAGGTTGAAATATTGAATAGAAACTAATACTCAGAAGGGTTAAGAAGACTAAAAGGTTTTTGCAAATGACAAAAATCATAAAAGCCACAAAAGCCAGTCTTAAAAACTACCATAATAGCTCCTTTTCATGTAAATTCTTCTTTAATAATTAGTTTTTAATCACTTCTCCATAAAAATGTTCAATGATTTATTCTCTGATTTGCTGTTTAAATACTTGTTGGGAGCATACTATGCCTGATGTGATAACTACACTTTTGTAAAGCATTGTATAGTATATATCAGACACAGAACCTGATTTGGGCATTGTGAGATTTACATATACTTTTCATCACCAGCCTTAAACTATTTCTAACTCTCGTTTAAATGCATGGCCATTAACTTATGAATCAACTTGCAAGTTATGGTACTGTACTTTCAATTGTTATTATTATAGGTATGCGATAAATAATAGAAAACATAATCTGTAATAAGCTCTTAAAATATCACAAGATTTTTATCCTTTTAAATCTCAACATGTATCACATCTATATCATTTTGGACAGCAAATAATAAACCAAATAAAACCAATCTGTAAACCATATATTTACAACTCATTTCTTAACGTCCTTGAACATAAGTAACCCTATAGAGTAGCCTTATAACTCAGTTTATTTTCAATTTTCAAAAATGTGTTTATGTAAGCCTAAATATAGTAAACCTATAGTACATCAAAGAATTGCTGAATTCTTAACATCCCTTTCAATTTCCTCCAGAAAAATTAAATATATGTGAGAATAAAATTTAATATTCCTACATAATAAAAATAAATTACAGTCATGAAATTTTCTTAATTGAAATTCGATCTATTTCCAGGACATATAAACCTAGGTAAAAATTGAACAGAGTAACAGTCTCTATTTTTACATGTAATCCTATGAAATATATTGAAAGATATTTTAACCTAATTGAAGTTGCCTCTGTCTTTGGATGACAAAATTAAGAATATTGTAACTGTAACTTACAACCAATAACTTTATATTAAAACACTACATGAAAAGTTGTTTAAATGTCCTTTTTAAAAGAGTCAAATGTAGAACTCACAGGTATCTGCACACATACAAGTGCCTGTTAATTCAACAGATTGCACGCTGAGCCCATTGCCAGAATTAATCCTACACAAAATGAATGTGTTAGTCATCATGTATAATTCAGAAAAGCTGAATGGTTCCATTTGTTTAAAAATAGCGCCTTCACTAGTATGCCTTAAACTTCTACTATTTAAACATTGACATTTAAATGCATATATTCCATCTAAGATAATAGGCATCTGAGATAATGTTAATACATTAGTGTGTATTATTTTATTGATAGGAATTTTGTAAGATCACAAACACCCCCAATTCAACAAATCTATAGGACCAAACGAGAGAGATAATGACACGAATGTCCCTAGCTCCTCCTCCATACCTCACTTCCATCCTTCACAGCAACACACATATCTTGGATCATAATCACCTTGGCAGTTTTATCATGCTAAAGCTGTTGGACTTTGGCAATACACAGAATGGTGTCTTTATTTTCATAATGAAAAAAGAACAACAACACGTTTTATTACCCTGGGAACACTGATGGTAAAAATTCTTTCCCGTGAATCGGAATTACTTTCCCTTACCCCAAGTCTTTCTTTGCTATATTCACTTCAAAATAAGGTCATACATAGCTTAAGCAAGTAAAATAAAAGCCTAAAGATGAGTAAATTAGTATATACATACCTCTGAGAAAAGAAACATTCACATAAATGCATCCTAGAGAGTCTGTGCTCCCTACATGCCTTATTTATATTCTAAAGCACATGGATCCCTGACCTTCCTCATTGGCTTCATTTCATTCAGGATATTTCTCTTTCTCTCTTTACTGTGCCTTCTTACAGAAAGCACTTTTCTGTCTTTTATCTCCATATGCCTACATCACACAGCTCAGCTTCAACCACTTCCACATATTGTCTAGGTATTTATTCTCTTTATAATGTCCCTATTTGGGGAGTCAAAGTTAATAGTTCTATATAAAAGACAACCCTCAATTATCTTCGTTAACCATTTAATAATATTTAATTTGAATTAACACGTCAGTATAGATAAAACTTGGATAGAGTGACTATACTTCAAAAATTTCCTTAAGGAAAGAAACTATTTTCTCAAGGGGTTTACACCTATTTTGAAGAATTCACTAGAAGCCAGAAATAAGTAGAAATATATCACATTTGTAATCACATTTGGAATTCAAATTTAACAATTTATTTTTGCTCAACTGCAAATCAAAGTTCAGAAACGAGTTTTCTCCTGATGTCCATTAAATTTAAATGCTACCTTTATTTCAGTACTCATTTATTTTTAGAAATTTCGCAATTTATCAAAAATAAAACCCGGTCAATTCTAGTTAATATGAAAACATATAATACATTTCATTAATATTTTATATATGTTCATCAACATACAGTGTCATCATATATTCACAGCTATAAAAGTAGACATAATTCAATAGATGTGCCCAGTTCCCTTCAAAATTCTGAAGTGTCTGAAACTTTTCTTTAAAAATCTCTTTTGAGATAGCTTTATTCATAAAACATACACACATTATTTATCTGCAACTATACTCACACTTTGTATACATGCGTATGTCATTAGAATATTTCCATGAGTTTTCATATTCTTAGGACAACATATGTAAATAAATCACACAGCAATTTGAAAATTTAGCAACTAAATATGCAATCTGTTAAGCATAATCAGGCATGCTATTCAACAACTGTATGATATAATTCAATCTTTCCAAAGAAAATATGTATTTTGTATGAGGATGTCTTCATAAAGCTTGATGACATTTTCTAGTAATTCATATTGAAATTTTTTTGTATATTCAAAAAACACATAAAGTCATCTGACTAATGCTACAAAAAGGAAAAAAGAATTTTATCATTGTACCTTAACAAGTGTCTAACACTGTTATTACCTCTCATTTGTAAATATGACAAACCAATTGGAGTTCTTTCCAAAGAGACTGCAATCTTATAGCCAAGATCCTATTTATACATTAATACAAATTTCAAAATGGTATCAGAAAATTCACCATTACCCACAATGTTTTGAAAAGCTATTATTCATCTAAAAATATTCTGTTCACTTTATCAATCTGATGATCATCATAAAGCCTTCCCTTGACTTTTCATATAATAATTTACTTTTTTGATGGGTAATTCAATATCTAAAATCAACAATCAAGGAAAGCCAACTAGTTTCATGTATCAGAGTTACACAGACCGAAAAAAATACCAATTCAAAATAAGCATTACCTTTGTCTAATTTTTCATAAAAGATAGAAGATCTCTCGCCAGGTAATACCATTTCTTTGGGTTCTATGGGAAAAGAGAAAGAAGATTAATAAAAACAACCTTTCTTTTTTTCCTCTTCAAATGCTTCTTAAAGAAGATTCATTAGTAATAAAGGTCAGAGAAGAAAATCATTTAACAAAATATTCAGCTCCATTCAGCAGCTGCCTCAGGAACCACTCGTTTTAAATGCCAAATCACTTCCCCAAATGTCCTTTTTACCCTGCAGCTGAGAACATGGGTGACTGCAGCAGATACTCAGCCCTGTTTTCTTTGCTTCTCTTTCTTCTCTCACATGTGAACAAGACTGGCACTTGAGCAAGAAAGACATTAGCTTCGATCATTTCAAGAGACAAGATGTAAGCCATGTCAGGACAGAACATTTACTTGGAATACAACGGACTGAAATGGAATTTGAAATTACCTAAACTGACTTTCCTTCCACTGCTAGTGAGCATGGGTTTTAAAATATTCATGAAAGTTTGGGTCTTTCCACAAAGTAATAAAATGAGATATTGTGGGATAACTGTAAATAATTGCAGATTATCTTCCTTATGAGACGCAATTTCAGAGCTATTCTATGCTGCAACGAGGAGGAAAGTACTTTATTGAAGTCAAAAGTTATGAAAATATATCTTATTCCCTCCCTTAACGTATAACGATCTTGAGGAGTATCCTATAAAAGATTTTATTGCATCATTATCTAAATGTTCAGATTGGAGGATACAAAATTCAAGCCTGAGCAATAGCTTTCCAGCAAGGACTGTCACATAGGTAAGAATTTTAAATTCACACCTTAAGAAAGTTATTTGGCTGAAGAGAAGATGTTAACAGTTTAAAACAACATTGATTAATGGACTAAAGCAGTCATAAGAATAGTGATATAACTGTAATCATTACATCTTACGAATTGTCTGATTTTGGGCAAATAAATTCTGTAAGTCTTCATTTTTCATCTGTATATGGGAATGACAATTTTTCCTACCCATGGTGTTGATAACTGAGATAAATACAGATAGAGAAAATAGCATTTACAAGCTAAGCCTGAGAAAGCATTATCCAATATAATATCATTATTATTCCTACTATTATCATTGCTCTTTAAAAAGAACAACAAAAAAAATCTTACTATTCCATTGAGAATCACTGCCCTAGTGAGCCACACAACATGATTAAATCATATCATACTGGACATTACCTACTTCGCCTATGTATTAATTAGACTCTATGATGATGAAGGAATAAAGAGTCATTCTGGGTCTTTCAGGCTGATGTGTGAGAAAGATTGAATAGTAGTATTTCAAAAAGATTAGTAAACTGTCAACTGCTCCACTGCAGTGGCCCCCCGTGATTCTGCTGAGAACTTTAGCTTGAAGAAGCCCTTCAAGAAATTGTGATATACTTCAAGACTCACTTAAAGCAACTGGCCCTTGTCTACTCTTAGATCATTTGATCCAATTCAGTAAACACCTGGGGAGCTCCTACTGCAAGCCAAGGTCTGTGACAGACTGAAGAAACCAGTAAACAAAGAGAGACTCAAGAAAAGCACTTTAGTGAAGGAAACACAATTATGGACAATTATTTCAAGTAATTGGTGAAAATATTATCATTAGACAATACATAGAGTTTTGAAGGAGCAGAAAGTATTAAAAGAATATTCTGGAATCAGAAAAGGATTTAAAACATAATATATTATATATATATTTTTTTAATTGCGATTTAGGTTTTGGGTACAATCTTAAAATATCAGTCAGGGGCCTGGGCAACATGGCAAGGCCTCTTCTTTACAAAAAAAAAATTAGCCAGGTGTGGTGGCACATACCTGTAGTCTTAACTATTCGAAAGGTTGAGATGGGAGGATCACTTGAGACCAGGAGGCAGAGGCTACGGTGAGCCAAGATTGCAGCACTGCGCTCCAGCCTGGGCAACGGAATGAGACGCTGTCCCCTGTCTCCCAAAAAAATCAGTCAGAATGGTGAAACTGGTGAACATGGCTGACAATCAGCACTGTTTGGTCTAAGAAAATTTCACAAAAGAGAACTCTGAAGTACTAAGCTTTAACAGGCAGGTAAGCAGGTATGTCTTTCCAGGAAGATGGGGCAGTGCATGCAAAAACTGGAAGCATAAAAAAGTGGAGTCCAGATTAACATGAGGTCCACTCACAGTACCCATCTGGAGTCTTCTCAACTTATTGTTAAAATGCTCAGAGGATATCAAAGAAGAGAAACAGTAACAGCACTGGGAGGAAAATGGACAAAATATAAAGTGGCATTTCCAATAGCTGAGCCCTAATTGGACTTGACTAACAAACAACACTGTTTCAGACTCAGAACCTCATATATTTTGAAAGAGTACAGCATACACATCTTCTAAATAAGGAAATTAAAAAGGGACTTTGATTCACACCAACAACAATCCCTAACTCCAGGTGCAGGCATCAAGTAGACCAAAATCTGCATAATGTCTGTTGTGGGTTAAATTATGTGCTCCTGAAAGATATGTTGAAGTCCTACCCTGAATATGACCTCATTTGGAAAGAAAGTATTTGCAGATGCAATTAAGATGTAAATTAAGGTGAGGTTAAACTAGAATAAGGTGGCCCCTTAATCTAATATGACTGGTAACCTTAAAAGATGAGACACAGGGATGAACATACATGGAGAAGAGAATGCCATGTGAACACAAAGACACACACAGAGTGCCATATGACAAGACAGGCAGAAATTAGAGTGATAAATCTACAAGCTGAGGAATGCCAAGGACTGCCAGAAACATCAGAAACTAAGAGAAAGGCATCGAACAGATTCTCCTCTAGAGCCTCCGGAGAGACCCTGGCCCTGCAGACACCTTGCTCTTAGATTTCTAGCTTCCAGAAATGTGACACTAAATTTCTCTTGTTTTAAGCTACTCAATGGTAATGTGTTATGCCAGCCAAAGAACTAATAACATAATAACAACAACATATGTCTTCGGCCAACCAGAATCAGACCTCTACCTAGACTCTGATCACTTAGAACTTAAAAAAAAATCTTCTGGTTACTTTAATTAATAGTCCTCAAACTTTTTGACACCAGGATAATTTTTTCCAAAGATGGGGGAGGTGGAACAGTTTCCAGATCATCAGGTATTAGATTCTCATAAGGAGCACACAACCTAGATCCCTTGCACATGCAGTTCACAAGAGACTTCATGCTCCTCTGAGAATCTACTGCCACAGCTGATGTGGCAGGAGGTGGAGCTCAGGAGGTGGAGCTTGCCTGTTCACCTCTATCTCCGGCTGTGTGACCCAGTTCCTAACAGGCCACGGAGAGTTATCTGTCCACGGCTTGGGGGTTGGGAACCCGTGCTAGCTCATCAAACACATTCTCAATTTAGAAAGCAGAACACTCAGCTGCACGTGACAAACCGACTTACAGTTTTAACAATCTCTTGTAGCTAGAATCTGCTGCAAATGGAAGCCAATAGCAGATGGAAAGGAATTTGTTGATTCCTGTTTTTCCCACATGTCCTTCTTTTCCAGCTAGTGAAACTTGGATACTGACTCCTCTGGAATATGGCAGTGGAGTGAAAAAGGAAAGGTGGAGAACGAAGAGGTAAAAGAAAGAAAGTGCTTACTTGCTGCTCACTAAGCAAGAAGGCTCATTCTTTGGGGCAGGGACAAAGGTGATTCTCTCCCAGCTGGAGCTTTTCCTGGTTCTTCAGTAATTGCTACCTCCAATCACTGGAGACCTTTCACCTGCATTATGCTTGAAGCCGGTCATACTGTCTCACTTTATTACTTACTGTAGCCACAAGCCACTAGTCAGCTGAGACCAATTCAGCAGCTGGGAAGCCTTAAAGAAATACCTAGGATGACATCATGACAGCTCTTTCATATTTGTGGACCAACCTCTCTTCCAGACGAAACTAACAAACCCTGAAAAAATGGATGAATTCCCATTCAGAATCTTTACTTTGCTCTTCCATAAGCTGCTTACTACCTCATCTTTGCTCTTTGAATTAATCAGAAACCAGTCCACTAAAACCTCAAAACTTCAAGGGACACCTTTTAAACTCTCTAGAGAGTGTCCTTGAAGCAGCTCTTTCTAGTGCTGAGGGGGAAAACACCCTACACCATCTCTCCTTCTGTATATTTCTAGCACACCTTCAGCTCACTTCATAAAATCTTCCTTTAATTTCCAGATCTCCCAACCCTTTTGGATTACAAATGTAGGAGATTAACTACCCAGTTCTTACATTCCCACTAGGAAATTTCTGCAAGGTGATCTGGTTCATAGATCACATTAGTATCTTATAGCTATTGCTTTAAGGGGTCAAAGTTTTACACCCTATGATATTAATTTTTCACAATTTGTGTCTTAAGAAACTCATGGGTGAAACAGCTAAAAATTATACAGTATGTCTTCTGGATATGCTATTTTTTAAAGATTTCCTAAGCATTCCATGCATTTTACATTGTTCTTCAATATAATCTGTTATTCAGTCAAGCAGAGTGTCTAATGGCTGCCACATTGTTCTATCCCAGTTCCATTCTTCATGTCTGTTCCTTCTGCTTGTGGTTTAATTCTTACTTTTCAGCACCTTCCAAATTTACTGCCCTGCCAAAGCTTTAATGACAATTTCTCCAGAAAGTGATCTCCAGGTACTTTGGACTCTGTTGATTTTATCATTCTTCTACCTTGTACAGCAATTATAGTCAATGTCTATAACTTATATTGCCTTCTTGGGTTGACTTGTGCTGTCTTACCTCCACAGATATATTTGAAGTTCTTCAAGGACACTTGTTACAACTTGTGCCTCTCACCTTTTTCCTTTTGCGCTAAACTCAATGATCAGTATATATGAAGAAAGTTTCTGTTAAGTATAGGCACAATTGCTATCTATTAAATATCTATTAATGTAGGTAGACAGACTTCACTTATGTGGCATAGCTTTCCATGTCCTATGACAGAAATTGCATACCAATTCCTTATTGTTAACACACGAATTTTTTTTAATCTAATTTTACTTTAAGTTCCAGGGTACATGTGTAGGATGTGCAGGTTTGTTACATAAACGTGTGCCATGGTGGTCTGCTGCACCTATCAATCCATCACCTAGGTATTAAGCCCCACATTCATTGGCTATTTATGCTTTTTTTTCACCTTCCCTGCTCCCCTGATGGGCCCCAGTGTGTGTTGTTCCCCTCCCTGTGTCCGTGGCCACATTAAATTTAAAGAATATTTGGACATGTCAGATAGAAAAGCAGAAAACAAAATAACATGAGAAATATGACATATAACAAGGATAACAAGGATGCTATTGTTTGGAAATACAGCTAAATGCAATCCTTTTACATTTCTCTGACCTCAGCTTTGTGTCAGGCATAGCATTTTCCTCTAAAATGATCAGGATTGCTACAAGATAAACAAAAGAAGAAAAAGGCAGTCTAGATTTTGACATCTAGCAAGAATTCTGGATCCATGTAGCAAGACAATGATCTTGAATATAAGCCTTTTCCTGTTTCCATTACGATATTAGAAGTCAGACTTAGAAAACTAGATGAAGAACTTTTGCCATGTTAAAAGAGGAGAAAACATAGGATATGATGGAAAGAATACAAAACACTACCTAGGCTCAAGAGCATAGGCAAGAGGAAAACAAACAGCGAAGGAGGTTAAACATGAAGTCCTCATTTCCCTTCTAAGTGAAACTCCCCACAAGAAAGTGGAATAAGTAATAGAAGGATTAGGGCTAGCAGATGGCTTTTCAGGAAATAGACTCAAAAGAACTTGAGATTTTTAGGGGAAAAAAAAAATCACTCAACATTTAACATGATATGGGAACACTTAGGGTACATTAGGGGAGGACAGTGTCTAAAGAGGTGAACCTGAGACATAATTGCATCATCTCCATAGCCCGTACCTGGTATCCAAGAGCAATAGAAGTTCTCAAATACACTGAGTAGGAGACAGGGAGCACAGGTGGACTTCATCCCATCTACCACCCTGTCCCAAAATGAGGTCATGTGAGGCCCATTATCCTCATCATCACAAGACCATAAAAGAAAAAGCAGAAGAAAAGGAAAAAAGTCTGAAGCACAATCATGTAGCAAAAAGTTATCTCAGTCATCCATCCCAGATAAAAAAGAACTTAAATGTATGTAGTACAGTATCATTATTTTACAGATATAGAAAGTAAAGACCAGATAGCAGACTTATTTACTGAAGTTATGTTTATGAAGGCTGAGAAGAAGCAATGGTTCCAGTTTTTCTAGCATCTACTCAAATGCTGATGAACTGTCCCACACTCGCATCTACAGTCCAACTTTTCTTGTCACTATAAGTTAATATTATTCAATTAATATTTAAAAATAAAAATTCCAATTTTATTTTCAATAGAAATATCAGTGAAAATAATCATTTTAATTCATTTTAATAAATGGTGAAATACACTTAAAGTGAAAATAATGTTTTTTAAAGAGTCCATAGAAAACTATTAGATTTAATTAGTAAATTTAGCAATGTTACTGAATTCAGAGTCATTGTACATAAATTATGCTACCATACAATAATGAACAAATAAAAAGAACTGTAGCATTTAAAATAGAATTTAAAATCTCAAATACTCAGAATAAATCTCACAAAATACGTTCATGATATCTACACCAAAAATCTACAAAATACTATTTAGAAAAAATAAAGCAGACAAAAATAAATGGTGAGAAATCCATCATGCTCATATATTGGAAGACTCAATATTATCAGGATGTCAGTTCTCAAATTAATCTGTATATTCATATTAATAGCAACCAAAATCCCAGTAGTCTTTTTTTTAATATAAAAATTAACAAGCTAACATTTGTACAGAAATGCAAAGGGCCAAGATTAGCCAAGGAAGACAAAAACTAGAATTCTGAAATTACCAAATATCAAAACTTATAAAGCTTTTGTAATTAACAAACTGAGTAACTGGTACAAAACAGACAAATAGATATATGAAACAAAAGAGAAAGTCCAGAAAGAAACTCACACAAGTTATAACAACAAATTACACATGTAAATTATGGCAAGTTTGACAACATAGAACAGTAGAGAAGGGGCAATTTCTTTACTAAATGGTGCTGAAAGAATTATATACCCATTTGTGGGGAAAAAGTGAATCCTGACTCCTACATATACAAAATCAGTTCCAGAAGGTTGTGCGTGTACATGTTCAAGACAAATCAATAAAGCTTTTAGAAGAAAATATCTTTCCCTTTGGGGCAGACAGTGATTTCTTAAACAGCATATAAGTGGTAACCAGCAAGGGAAAACATTATAAATTTGACTGCATATAAATTAAGAACTTCTGTTTATCAAAAGATGCCAAGAAGATGAAATGACAAGCCATGGAGTATAAAAAGAAACTTGCAATACTCAGAATATATCCACTAAACTTCTACAAATCAATAAGAAAATGACAGACGACTCATTAGAAAAATGGGCAAAATCATAAACAGAAACTTCACAAAAGAAGTGATTCAAATTTTCAATAAACATCCTAAAAATCCATCACCTTTTATTAGTCTTTTGCAATGCAAACTAAAATTACAATGAGATACCACTACATACAGACAAATGAGGCCTAATTAAAATATATATATATATATATTTTTTTTCATATATATATATATATATTGTTTCATATATATATATATATATATATATATATAATAGCAAGAGTTAGCAAGAATGTGGAACAATGTTACTGTTATACCCTGGTGGTGGGGGTACAAATTCACGTAATTATTTTGGAAAAAAGTTTGGTAGTATCTCTTCTTTGGAAGCATCTCACTTTATGGTTTGAAATTCCATTATGAAAATTGCCAAAAATTATGTACAAGAATATTCTTAGTAGCACTATTCACAATAAGAATGAACTAGAAATAACCCAAATTTTCATAAATAGTAAAGCTGATTAATAAAGATATATTCATACAATGACATGCTATGCATTAATGCAAATGAAGAAACTCTGATTACATGAACACGAATGAATATCACAAACCACGTTAAAGGAAAGAAGTCATATGGAAAGCATATGTACTACAGGAAAACATTCTGTTATGGACTCAGCTGCATCCCCCAATTCATATGGTGAAGCTCTAACACTCAGACTATATTTGGCAATAGGGCCTCTAAGGAGTTAATTAAGGTTAAATTAGGTCTTTAGAGTGGTGCTCTAATCTAATACCGCTGGTGTCCTTGTAAGACAAGAGTAAGACACCAGGGATGCATGAGGACAGACTGTGAGAGCACACAGAAGATGCTGTCTGCAAGTCAAGGAGGGAGGCCTTGGGAGAAATCAACCCTGCTGGAACCTTAACCTTAGACTTCCAGCCTCCAGAATTGTGACAAAATAAATTTCTGTTTCTTAAGCCACCCAATCTATGGTATTGTATTATGCCAGCCCTGAAAAAGTGATACACATTTATATAAAAGTGAGAGAAAAATCTCTGTGGAGGATACTGTACCTGAAAGAGGACATGAGGAGAGCCTGTGGGGTGCAGAAGATATTCTGTTTCTTGATCCAGCTGTTGGATCTTCAGGTATATTCCTTTTGCAAAGAAATGTATCGAGTTGTACACTTAAGACTCGCTCACTTTTCTATATGTATGTTTTCCTTCCTTTTCAAGTGACATTAGGATCCAAATTCATCTGTCTATGGCTCTTAAAAAGTGGGCACTATTAGATTATTATTACTATTATTTGAGATGGAGTTTCCTTCTTATCGGCCAGGCTGAAGGGCAACGGCACCATCTCAGCTCACTGCAACCTCCACCTCCTGGGTTTAAATGATTCTCCTGCCTCCACCTCCCAAGTAGCTGGGGTTACAGGGCATGCGCCACCATGCCCAGCTAATTTTGTATTTTTAGTAGAGATGGGGTTTAACCATGTCGGTAAGGCTGGTCTCAAACTCCTGACCTCAGGTGATCTGCCCACCTGGGCCTCTCAAAGTGCTGGGATTACATGCATGAGCCACCATGCCGGTTGCTTTTTAAATAATTCCTGATTTTAAAGATAGTCCAGAAGAAATAAAAGGGCAGCTATCAATTTGCAGGTGTTCTTCATTAGCACTACTACTAATTATCCAATTAATGATAATTGGAGAACCGACCTTTCAGGGCTACACTTGAAGACAGAACATCAGTCTTTCCCTACAATACATTTTGTTTTAAATATTTTTGACTTAGATTTCTCCTCAGATTATTTAATCATTTTTTGTGTATGGTTAATTTGTCACAGAATATATGGCTATTCAATTTTAAAGCATATTTATATACTTAACAGTTATATGTTTGAGAAATTCTTATTGGGCAACTTTAGCCAGGAAACACCCAGAGTCAGACTTTCAGTACTATGCCTGACCTCTGAAATAATTTCCTTTTGTAAACACTGAATATTCTCACAGTTGGATTTCTATCTAATTTTCTCTTGACTATTAAGTTTATGAAACTTTTTTTTCAGAAAAGAAAAACACAAGTAAAGCAAATGTTTATAACTGCAGGTTTTTAGAAGTGTCTTCATTTAAACTTTGGAAAGAAAATATAAATAGAAAAAGAAATATAATAAACACCTCTTTGTATCTGTCTACAAGCAATAAGATAGAAAAACTTTTTCTTTAGTGAATTATACCTAAATCCATCAGCAATAATGAACAACCACAAAGGTAATAATTAAGGCCCAGATGTTTAAAAATATATGCTTAATCCAGGAAGAAAGGAAGAAATAACAAAAGTAACAAAGCTAAATCCCATGTTTAAAGCATATGGAGAAGCTGAATCCTAAGAATAATTCAATTCTAGCCTTACATTTTAAATTTTAATAATCAGATTTTTATTTAGTTGATGACATCTTTCTTTAAATGATATAATCTAATATCAACGATAATTTCATTTTGTTAGTCATAATTTTTTACTCACTATTATTTCAATAAATAACCCCATTTTTCTCCCATAGGGAATTTAGCAGCAACATGGACTCAAGAAAGCTTCTATTTATTTGTTTGTTTATTTATCTATTTTTTGAGATGAGACTGAGTTTTGCTCTGTCACCCAGGCTGGGGTGCAGTGATGCAATCTTGGCTCAATGCAACCTCCATCTCCCGGGTTCACGTGATTCTCCTGCCTCAGCCTCCCAAGTAGCTGGGATTAGAGGCTCCTGCCACCATGCCTGGCTAATTTTTATATTTTTAGTAGAGATGGGGTTTCGCCATCCTGATCTCAAGTGATCCGCCTACCTTGGCTTCCCAAAATGCTGGGATTACAGTGTGAGTCACTGTGCCCAGCCAGCTCTATCTTTGAGAACTATCCTTTAAATCTGTTAGACTTAAGTTTTTAGAAGGAACTATTATTATTGGAATAATAAAAATAAACATTCAGCACTGCCAAATATAAGCCAGGCATTGCTCTCAGTTGCTATCTTGCATATTAAATACTCATAACAACCTTCTTGGCTGGTTACACTATTATCCTCATTTTAGGGATGAGGAAGCTGAAGCACAGTTTGGTTACTATGTTGCCTGAGCCACAGCCATCAAGCAAAGATAAGATTTGAAGGCAGGGAGCTGGCACCAATCTGATCCTTTGACTTCTCAGCTGAGCTAATGTGCCTCTGTTCTTTCCATGTGTGCATCACTTACTCTAACACAAATTCTCTCCTTATGTCTTATTGAGGGAATGTATTCTCTTTCTGGGTCCAGGAGAGGCATAGTTTTAAAAATAAGAATTTCCCAGTGCCATGCCCCTCTCCCATATCTCTCCATCCGGAAGATTTAATGGTTTATGTTTGAATTTCGTGGGCACAGGAAGAAACTAAAAGTCAATCACTCCAGCCGAAGTTCTAAGGAACTCCTTTCATTGGCCCAGGGTCTTGGAGAAGGTGGGAGTTCCTCCCAGGATAAAAGTCTGTGTCCACACACCTGGCCAGATTTACCCTCTGGAATCCCCTTCCACACTCTTCATAGAAGTCTTTCTCTTCTCCTTTCCTTCTCTTTTCTCTACCTAAAATAAAATCACCTTTCTGCAACACTTCTTGGGTCCAATATTTACTTTTACGAGCATATGGCACACCTGCAATGGTCCCATCGCTTATTCTTTAAGAGATAGAAGGCCAAGAAGCTGCAGTATTTTCTCGGGGGAGCTGTGCCTCACCAGAACCCAAGAAAAAACCCTGGTTACATTATTACTGGAATGTATTCTTACTTTTTAGTGTGAAGTTTCTCGTTTTACTTTAAATGTATGTTCCCCCCACCACAAATTCTGTTTTTTGTATGTCTTTGCTATTTTCTATAGTTTCATCCATTCATTAGAATTCTAAACATACTGTATCTTGAATTTAAAGTAGTTATTATCGCCTAAGAGCTTAAAGAAATTTACATATATTGCTATATACATTGCAACTCCCCCACACACAGATCCACCACTATTCTCTGAATTGCATTTTATGTATTTTATTACATATTTTCTTGCCTTCTATCTCACAACATTGCCAAAGTGAAATTCCAAGAGCCTAGACCCCTGTACTCAAACAGTGATTCATAAATTGGCAGCATCACCATCCCCTGGAGTTTGTTAGAACTACAGAATTCCAGGCTCCACCCCAGACCAGCTGAATCAAATTCTTCATTTCAACAAGAACCCCAGATAATTGGAAGGCATATTAAAGTTTAAGAAATCTGCTTTGGATGATATAGTCCTCTAAACTGGGGCTTTCTTAATTCTTCCTTCAACTAATTTATTTCCCTAATTTTTATGAAACTTACTCTTGTAATTTTTTTTTTTTTTTACCACTAAGTGTTCTAGTCTGTTATACTTAATAGTATTGAGTGCTTCACTCTCTTATCAGCGTTCCTGCCTGGAATATTATTTAATTTTCCTGAGTTAATTATCGAGGCCTTCAAACAAAAGCTTCTCTTTTTATAAACGTATTAGATTCCAAGGGCTGTCTGCAAAACTAGTTGTTTCAAAGGTTCTGTATTCTGCACATGTCTACAAATGCCATCAGTTGGAAATAACAGGCAGAACTGACATATTTTAGCTCTGGCATGTAGCCTTGTAAATGTCTATGAGGATTCTTAAGTTAAAAGATCAATAGTAGAGGACTACTATTTTCTCAAATTCCTTTGTGATTTTATACTATCTGCTGTGTTCACAATGCTCATCTTAAGTCTTGTAGATTCTTCGCAGGTTTTCTTAGTTTTCAGGTATTCGCATATAAGTTTCCCCAGGGATTTCTTTCTTTTTGTATAAGCTGTCCTGAAGAAGTTCCAGAAAGATGACTTAGTAATACAGGATTCTTGCTTCTGGCTAAAACAATCACTATCAACAATATCCAAAACCAAACATAATAACAAAATAAAACCCTCAAACCAAGAGAAATATCCCCTTTAAAACCACCAAATAAACTTCAAAACTAGTAAATTAATGCAAAAGAAAATCAATCTTATTTCAGTTTTTAAATTAAGCCAAAATTTTGTGTTGGTAAGTGCTTGTCACTATTTTAATAAAATTCTAGTACCCACATCTTGATAGAAATTATGAAATTTCTTTATCACTTTATCTTTTTGCATTGGTTCTTGAATGATTTTCCAATATATGAGCTAAGTAAGATAAGAATATTAATTTACTGGAGCATATGGTATCAAAGAAAGTAATTGTTTAGAATTTGTCCAACAGGAAAATATGAAATGTTTGCCTGTAGAATGGGCATTAGATGGTAATGAGTAAATTTTAATTGTGTCAGGTGTGATAACCATATTGAAGTTACGTAAAATGAATGTATTTATCTCTCAGAGATTTATATTGAAGTAAGCTAGACTGAAATATCAAGAAAAATTGTCAATGTAATATAGTGGTATACACACACCACAGCACCACTACAAAAAGTGAAAAGATAGAAGCACCACGCACATCCCCCAAAAACAGAAAAAAAAAATTAAGAGCCTAGAAAAGACATCAGTAATAGAGAAATTTTAGCATCAATTCAGGAGGCTCAAATAACTCATTTGCTCATTATATTAAAAGCAATGAAAGAAAAAGTAATATGTTAAGTATTCACAATGCAACTGAAATAATACATTATATTTAAGAAATGCTACAAGAACCTTTTATTGACCCTTTGCTCAAACTAATCACTATGGTATTTCTTTTATATATATATATATATATAATTGCTCTTAATCTTCACAATAACTATTCAAAGGAGATATGAAGAACACTTTTCCCATTTTCATAACATTTCTGGTTTGACCCAAAGAAGAGAGAAGTTTTACTTGTAGGTAGTTTCTGTGCATAACACACTAAAGCAAGTATAAAACATAGTATACAAATGTAGGTATGCAAAGGAATTAACATTTTAAAAATCAGATGAAATTAACTCTCATTCTTTGCCTCCATTCTTGTAGTATTCAACAATTTTGATGGAAATCATAAACAACAGAAATAATTCAACAGAAATAAATTTGCAATGTTGAAAGTATATAAGCACAGAAAACCCAAAAAATCTAAATTCAAAAAACAATCTAAGCAAATGGAATAATAGTTGAATACCTCCATATTCCACTATCAAAATATGACAGAAAAAGGAGACAAAAATAAAAACTATATTGTGCTCAATAAGTGGATTTATGCTTCTGGCAATATAGACACTAATAATTCTAAAAAGCTCTTCTGCTCCATAACATTTAGAAATGCTTAATAAAGTACAACATACTTTAAAATGCACTCTTGAACTCACAAAATGTAAGGGTGATCTCACAAAGGCAAAATGACAGAGTTGAAACAATGGTTAACATCCTAGTGCAAAAATTGTGGGTACCTTGGTGGTGTTTACTAATACTAGGATCTTGGAACCTTAGATTTTAATAGGCTCACAGGAAATAGTGGAGAAGATTTCCTATGAGGAAGTGGCTTGCATGAGCTTGGGTGAGCTGTTGGAGTTTAGAACATTCAAAAGTCCAAAAGACTGGACAATAAAAAAACAATGCCTTCTAACAGGGGTAAATGACAGGGAAATATTTGTGACATTCCTGGCTTGGAGTAGCAAAAAGGAATTCTAAAAATGCATAATCCACAATCCTTCCCTCATGGCCTTTGGACTTTGTTTTCTACTGTTTATAAGTCCTGAAAATCTTCCAGAAGATAAATTAACTTAAAGAGCAAATTAAACCCTCTTCAAAGGAATATAACCTCATCTTAGACTCCTCAGGACTCCCAGAATTTTAAATAAACCTATAATAAGTTCACAATCCAAAATTACACAACCTACCAAAAAGTAAGCCTTTATAAAGGAAAATTCAAAGAAGCAACAAACAGTAGAATTTGATTGCCAAGGAATTCAGATTTTGTACAATCAGATATACAAAATAAAGTCAGTGTGTTAAAAATCCCTAAGAATATAAAAAAGGAAATGCATTAGGCCATTCTTGTGTTGTTAAACCTGAATACCCAAGACTGGGTAATTTATACAGAAAAAAAATTTAATTGGCTCATAGTTCTGCAGGCTATACAAGCATGGTACCAATATCTAGTTGGCTTCTGGTGAGGACAGCATTAAGCTTACAAACATAGTGGAAGGTGAAGTGGGAGCAGACACATCACATAGCAAAAGCAGGAGTAGGAGAGAGAGGTGGAGGAGCCAGCCCCTTTTAAACAACCAAATCTCATGTGAACTAACTGAGCTAAAACTCACTCATTACCAAGGGGATAGTGCTAAGCCGTTCATGAGATATCTGCCCCCATGATCCAATGCCTCATACCAGGCCCCATCTCCAACATTGGGGATTACATTTCAACATGACATTTGGAGGGAGCACACATCCAAACCATTTACAGAAACCAAAGACGAAACAAAGAAACAACAGGATATAAAAGCCAATTCAAATTTTAAAGGACTAAAAGTAACTTCTACAAATTAAAAATTAAATAAATTATAATCGCATGGATGCACTGAAGAAAATTAGGTGCAACTTCAGAGAGGGAGTTAATAAACTGAGAAATACACTTGAATAATTACGTAAAATAAAACAAAGACAGAAAAAATGATAAAACCTATGCAAGGTGGAAGAGAAAATAGAATTTTAACATGTGACCAATCAGATTCCCTGAAGTGGGGAGACTAAAAGACCAGGGCCAGGCCCAGGTCAAGGCAAGGGAATAGGGCAAAAAGTTTAAAGAGGCATTTACTCTTAACTTTTGTTATCTAGAAAAGACAATACCAAAAAAGAAGTTTCAATCTTCCATAATTAAATCTTCAGGTTCAGAAAACAAATGTTTTCCAAGCAGAATAAATAAAAACAAATTTACAGCAAGACACTAGTAAAACAGTAGAATATCAAGGACAAAGAGATCTTCTTACAGCCTGAAATAACAGATTGACTCTTGGTGTCCTGCCCAGGTTTCCTTCACCAGCACGGTAGACCCACACTCACCTTCCTATAGATAATTGTCCTCATATCACTGGAAATGTCTCAAAAGCTTTCATACTCCCTCTAGGGACAGCCCACAGCCAAAGCGTGACTTATAAAAGGATACCAAAGGCTGGTACTGTAGCATGAATGGGGGACATTTTTGAAGTACCCTCAGATTGCAGAGCTGCTTGTAGTACTAGGCTGATGTTCTGCTAAGTTGCACCTTTAACTTGCTAATTTTCCTGCTCTATCTTGTTTTTTTACTTTTATTTTTCTGATTCCAACTAACAAAACTGAGAATCCTCATCTTGCGTTTTACTCTAGTAAGTATAAACTAAGACAATTACCAACAAACAAATCACAAATATATCATCCATTAACAGATTTTCAAAGCAATAATGGATGTCAGAAGGCTGTAGAAAAATATAGTCTTAGTACTGAGAAAAAAAATGTCAGTTAAGACTCTATTCCCAAACTATAATTTCAGGACAAAAATGAAGTAAATATTCAGATAAGTCAAAACAAAGTTCACAAACAAATGACCCATGACAAAGGAAACTTTAAAGAAAGATTTTAAAATGCAATAAAAAATATATTCAAAAAAATAATAAAAATTTTAAAAAGAAAGATTTTAGGGCAGAAAGAAAAGAATCTCAGAAAAGTATGAGA
Source organism: Cacajao melanocephalus (assembly GCA_963573385.1). NCBI lineage: Eukaryota > Metazoa > Chordata > Mammalia > Primates > Pitheciidae > Cacajao > Cacajao melanocephalus. The sequence goes on along the minus strand of CAUYLG010069574.1, from coordinate 1,847 downwards.
TACAAGAAGAACTGGAAAAAAATGGTGAATAGGTAGGTAAACTTAACAGTAACTATTTAAAGCAATAATGTTTAATTCAATAAATAAAAAAAAACAATGTAGAACTAAATAATTGTACCAAAAAAGAGGGAGATGATAAAATTTCTGTTGTAATATCTTGCAATGCTGAAGAGACAAGAGGGATGAATTAACTTTAGATTGCAATTATACAAGTAATTATTCTAAGGCTAATTTCTATAAAATAGCATTCAAGTGTATTGACTTCAAACCAGCAGAGTGAACAGAAGCGAATAGAAAACCTCAATCAGAAAGAAGGCATGAGGAGTTTCTGTTTCCAGCTACAATGAAGTAACTTGTCCTGGATTAATCCATTCTGTACAAACAACCATAAAGTGGACAAAATATATTAGGAAAATATTTTCAAGCACTGTACAACATGCAACACAAAACTGTGCTTTATGAGTAACAGGAAAGCTTCACAATAGTCCCAGCTATCTCCTTAGTGATAACTTTCCAACCTCAGCAAAGTTACTTGGAATCCAAGCAAAGCACAGGGACCTGCAGTTCTTAGAAAGGAGAGATTAGAGTTCAAGGAAGCTGAAGTGAATGGAATATGCAAGGCAAGAAGCCAGAAAGGAAGTAACTGTTCAGAAGGGGGATTTCAGATATCTAAGCAGAATTCCCTATGAGTTCTTGGCCAAGGATTAAGCTACACATGTACAGGATAAGAATACATGAGGCATTTTAGAGAGTTACTGCTACTTACTGAGAATGCATGAGAGATGTTAGGAAAATTAGAGATCAAGCAGTGACAGTGGATATTGAAGTTCATGTCACCCAGAGTGGAGATATCTCATTAATGCAGTCTAATACCCCAGGCAGCCAGTTGAGAAATTGGCTATTTTATGAGTCATGCTTTGTTAGTGGAGATAATGAGCTAAAATAAGGTATGTTTTAGATTCACCCTAACAAAGATTAAAACTAAACCTGGACAAGTTCTACAGGAGACATACAGTTCAGAGATTAAGTGAAACAGTTAGAGTGGCTTTTGACACATGTAAGGTTTTCCAAAGGTCTTCCCTAACAAAATGTAAGCCCTGGCATATATGAGTTCAAGGTGATCATCTAGTAACGTTTTTACCATGTCCAGTATATAACTAGATACTTATATTAATAGATTACTTGATAGACAAAAAATGTGGCACATAGTAAAAAATAAGCCATCAAAATAAACTGACCCAGAGATGGCATGGGTCTTGCATTTAGCAGATGATGACATTAAATCAGCTATTAAAATAGATTCAAAAAACCAAAGAAAATGTGTTCAGAGAATTAAAGGAAAATACTGTCTTAATGAAAGAACAGATGGTGACTCTCAGAAAAGAAATGAAATCTATTTTAAAAGGCAACTAGAACTCTATAAATGAAAAGAACAATAAATGAAGTGTAAAATGTACTAGATGAGTTTAATAGCAGGCCAGAAATGGTAGAAGAGTCAGTGAGATGAAAGAGAAATCAATTGAAGTTCTGCAATCTGAAGGACAAAGGCACAAATATTTTCTTTTAACGAACAGAATCCTAGGGTCATGGAAGACAATATTCAATAACTAACATGTGAATAATAGCAGTCCTAGGAAGAAAAAAAATAGAATATAAAGTATTTAAATAAATCATGGCTGAAAATATGCTAAATTTGATGGGAAAAAGTCAACTTATAGGATTCAGAATCTGAAAAAATCCTAGAAAAAAATCGAACTAGAAATATTATTTGACCCAGCAATCCCATTACTGTGTATATAACCAAAAGATTATAAATCATTCTACTATAAAGACACATGTACATGTAT